>PVIR01035456.1:0-16030 GCA_004026965.1 Petromus typicus | reverse complement strand
CTAATGTTTACAGTTCTTGACATCCAGTTTCAACCATTGGTAAGCACAAATGTGATGGAGAAAGAAAACAATGAATGTTTCTTCCCTTAGATTCTGCAAAGTAGAATTTACACAATATCTTTGGGGATTCATTTAGATGGATCCCTGGGCTAGGGTGTTAGGTATAGGATTGAGTCAAGGCATTGAAGAAAACTAATCCTTTCAAGAACAATTTGCTTTCTTTTATTCCATAAATTGCTCTAAATTTCCCTTTTTCTGAGTTTGAAAATTGGCTGCTGTATCTTCAGAATGCTTCTTTTCTCTCCCCAACAGGCTTAGGGAAGATGGAGAAGCTGAACCGCTGCTCATAATAAGAGGGGAAGGGAGCAGAGTGAATGGAAATGAAAGGCTTTGCATAATTCGGGGTCCCTCAACATGAGGCTCAGAATCCCACAGGGCAGCTTCCAGCATTGACAGGTCAGACATGTGCAAAAGCGTCGCCAATTAAAGTCTCACTAGTACCAGATCCGGGTTTCGGGACTGATTCAAAAAATAAAACATAAAGTCTCAGCACTCCAGAAACAGAAGCAAGGAAACCACAGTTCAAAATCTCTGGCACAAAACGGAAAGCAAGAGACCATTCTGATCTCACCGTTGTTCAAGAAAAAACAAACATAGGAAGAGAGCTCCAGGGCAAGCTCTCTCTCATACACACACACACACACACACACACACACACATCAAACCCAAAGACCGTTCCATGGAACACTTCTAGGGACTGGAGTGGTAGAAGAAAACAATAAGACTTAGTGCAGCTTAGCTCTCAAACAGGGAAAACTATGCATCCTCTTAGAACACCTGGTGTTTGCCTATCAACATATCTGGAGACAGCCACCAACAAAGCCAGAAGGAGGACATAGATTATTTTAAAATAGTTCAATAAAATCATGTACTAAGGGAAACCTTGAAGAACAACACCTCACAATAGCAGGCGAGCAGGAGCAAAACGCATTCTGGAATGAATTCGCTGCCATCGTTAACAACAACAAAAAGAGTGCTGATTCACTTACTGGGTGGTACATCAACTGTACCAAAATACTCATTAGCTACTCAGAGATGCCGTTTGGGATAACTATTCACTGTCTTCCAACATCTTTGCCAGCTTTCATTCCTGCCAAGTTTGTATGTAAATGGATTTTCACTTTCCAAGGCTAATGGGAGATCTGTTAAATTGACAACGCATACATTGCTTCTAAGTCCTACTGCATACTTAGAAATAAGCCACCTTAGTACCAAATCCAAATAAGACCTAATCAGAAATCCTGGACACATGATGTCAGAATATCTAATATGATCGTTTGTAGCAAAAGCAACTTTGAGTAGATCGGTAGCTGATCATCCTTGGATAGCTAATACCAGGAGGGAACAAGGCGCCACCGTATGCAGAATCTCTGTATTGATCTTTGTACCTGAGCATCCGTTAAAAGGCGCCTCATCAGGATCATGGAGCTCTTCAGAGTCTCTTTCTCCGCGGGTAGGAAGGGGTCTTTGTCTTCCTCCAGGGCCTTCGACTTGGTGACAATAAAATGGGAAATCTGGTCATTTAGGGTGTGCAAGGATTGCACCGCTGTGGAAAGAGAAAGAAGGAAAAGTGAACTCGCAGCTGGAAACTCTCAAAGTGAAATTGGCTGGCACGACTCAAGGGAGAAGCGAAGGTGCGCACGTGAGGTGTAAATCGGGGAGACATCCAGGGCCATGTCACGGAGCCGCATGGACGTCCACTGAATGCCTTAGCGGCTGATCTGTGACTAATGGCCACTCTCCAAGTGCCGAGCCCCACAGCGCTCTTGGCTTATACTCCTGAGCCAGCCAGACGTGGTACCCTCCTCACGGAGCATCTGGGTGGTTAGGGAAATGGAAGGGAAGAAGTCAGCAAACGGACACAGGAATGAGACTGCGTTGAAGTATTCACACCCTGGAGAGATTAATGGGGCATGAGGGGACGGTCCTGGGCTGGATTTACGTTTATGGTAATATAGTTGGCTCTCTTTACCTCTGTGCAGATGGCCTCTGTCATTAAAGTTTGTGAAGGGAGAGCAGCCATGTTTTCTAATCGGTGCCACATGTGGGCGGGGAGTGTCATTATATCTTCATAATTCCCAGCACACTTACCATCTGACGCATTATGGGTTTTAAGATTTGAACTCACTTGACACGCTTAGTGTCCCTCTATTACTCTCCCACACATTTAATAAGAACCCAGGTTCTCTTACTGTTTACCATTATATTTCCCACCAAATCTAGAAGTAGGTGGCACTCAATAAATATTGTAGAGTTATTTCTCTTATATTTCAATGAATTAAGATTCCTTCTCTAATGAATTTCTATCATTTTCAGGTAAATCTAAGCTGGTTTTTGTTTTGTTTCTGTTTTCTAGGACTGGGTATTGACCTGGACCTCCATCTGAGCTACCTTCCCAGCCCTTCTTATTTTTTAATTTCAGGCAGGGTCTTCACTAAACTGCTGAGCTTGGGCTCCAACGCACTGCTGATGTCCTGCTTCAGCCTCTCAGAGTGCCTGGGATCACAGGCGTACAACACCACTTCCCAGCTAAATCTAGACTTTTACACAAACAACCAAAGAAATAGAAAGGTATTCCTAAGGGTTCTCAATGAAGCTACAGTATCCACAATTCTGATGGGGAAGACAATCATCAAATTGGCCTACGAAACAGTGACTTTGAAGACTTCTGCCTCTGGCCAAGGGCAGCAAGAAGACCCAGATCACCTGCCTGCTATGAATAATTAGAAAACTGGGCAACTTCCATTGTATTTTAGACAAGACAAACCAGATAGCAGTCTACACTCCTCAAGAAAGGGAAAGATGCAAGTTTAGAATTCTGCAGACAATTTACCACACTACATTACAATTTATGTTTATGAGTCCATCTTTGGTGAGTCTAATAACTGGCCCACAAATTGCCCTTCCCTTGAGCTATCCTTGAAGAGCCCCCTTTGTCTCCCTCCTTGTGGGAGAAGCACACCTCCTGCCCTTGTGGGTGTGGGATCATGACACGTGACTCGTGTGGCTCCTTAAGTGTCTAAGCAGTATGGTATCTGTAAGCGCCATCGCCTAGCTCTTTCACTTTTCCCTTTTTGCTCTCACAACACCTGGATCCGAGTAGGAAAGTGACAGGAGGAGTTGGGAGGGGACCCTCCAGCCTGCTGATCACCTGGTCGTCCCTCCTCTGCTCTCCGTGAGCCGACTTGCTGCCCATCTGGTCCTGGCCAGCCTAACTTCCCCGCTTCCCATTTCCTTTAAAGCATGGCCACCGCCAGGAGGCTGCCTTGGTACATTAGGACGGAGCGTCAGATGGACTGAGTGGGGTCACCGAGTGACTCCCTCACACCTCACCGGGGACCAGGCTGTGGTCAGACACGTCCTGGCCGAGGGAGATGGCGTGTGAATGGGCGAGATGGCTCAGTGGAGCCCTTCTGGGTCTGCGTCCTGTCTGCCCCTCCACTGGCTCTCGTCCCACCCTCTCCATTCTACCATCTGCAAGTGATGATGACGATCATGAAATCATAGTGGGAACGACAACATAGGAAGATTAATGAAACAGTTTGAATGGAGCACACGACACAGTTCCTGCCGCATAGAACATGCGTGGGAGATGTCAGAAACCTCGGTGTTTATTCCACGGCTGGTGCCTCAGGTCTTCCATGTACTGATATTAACGGTTCTGTTTACAACTGAGGCTAATTATGAAGCCCTTCTTGCATAAAGGAGCCAGAGGTGGCTGCTGTGTACCGCCCGCTGGATGGTTCAGCCCCTGCCTGCAGGCTGGGACCTGTTAGTTCAGAAGACCCTGGATGCTGAACTCCAATTGGCGTCCATGCAGCTGCCTTACCTATAACTCAGTTCGCAGGCTCTGACCATCCATAGTTGTCTGCTTTGCAGAACCCACACAGCTGCCCTGACATCTGCTCAGTGTAGCTAAAAGAGCTATGATGACCCCAAGCCATGGCAGCCCACAGGCTCTCTGCCCCCAGCATCCCACTGTGCTGCGGGGAGGCATCACCCTCCTCCCCTGCAGACCAACACCTGCACCTCTGCACAGCCTCCCACCTCAAGGGCCACTCTCAGGCCCTATCAAGATGTGATCCCCAGAAGCTCTGATCCCCCAGTGCCTGGGACCCACACGTCAGCCACTGTCCATGCATTCTGTGTCTTCGGTAATCACAAGTCCAGGGCTTCACACACAAGGGAAGTTAAATAGATGCCAGGGTCCATGTGGGAGTAGTGGGAACGTCCAGCCCTGCCTCCTCTGGTGTGCGCCCATCTTCACGGCAGGTCCCTGTGTTACACTGGGGCCCGGGTCCCTCATCATGTTTTTGTCCAGTTAGCATCTACCTCTCTCTGCTAACAAAGAACTTCCCCTTGGAAAATCCCCACACCTATGCTTTGTCCCAGCTCTCAGGGGTGGGCACAGTCCTCACCTGGCACATCCGGCCCTCCTGGCCCCGGTGAGGGCCAGCTTGGGAGAAGGCACGTGATCCAGAGGAATCCAAAGCCAGTCCCAAGCACCACTCTCTTCCACCAAGCTGGATGCGCTGGGAAAAGTCAGAGCAGCGGCGGCCATCCCTTGAGAAGCCCATGCCTGAGAATAAAACTGGAGGACTGACAGGCCCGTGGACCAGCCACTGCAGACCCACAGCCCCACGAGGACGGCACAGCCTCCGCCGCATGGGCTCAGCGGAGCAGGAGTCGCTCCTGTCCCTTGCGCCCTGCAGGGCTAGGTTTCTGGCACTCACAACCAGGAAGTCTGGACTCTTGTAAGGATGCCTGCGCTGTTTTGTTTTGTTTTTTTTTAATTAAAAAAATGTAATCATTATCTGTCTGATTATTTCTCAACTGCCTCCCTCTGTAGATTAATGATGATCCTAACTTTCTTTCTCCTCTTTCTCCCAAGAACTGGACTCTAGATCTTGTCTGTCTGAGTCTGGGGTTCTTGACATCTGCCCTTGACCCCCAGCACACTCGCTCTGCTCTGCATGAAGCTAGCTGTCACGGATTGCACCTAAGCAACTGAAGACCACCGTGCTCAGACGAAGCCCTCATGCGTGGACATCGTGGAGAGACACGGCAGCCAGCTATGGCCATTCTAACCATCCGTCCCCAGCTGCCCAGGGTGCTCGTGCATAAAGTCGCCCAGAATGTACATCCCTGTCCTGGAAGACAGGGGGCAGAGCACAGCTGAGAAATCCTGACATGGGCCACGACTGAGGCTCTCACAGAGCTCCCGCTAGCGCCGCCCTCCCTGTCATCCCAGCCAGGAACTGGGCTGCCCCTCTGCGCCACGCCCCAGTTCCTGACCTCAGAGCCGAGAGCGTAGCTCCCTGGTGATTGGCACTACTCAGGGTTCGTTTACTTTTATCTTGTTTCTGTACCAGGAGCCAAACCCAAGACTTCCAGACTGAGCTACGCTCTCAGTCTGCCTCCTCCTTCCCTCCCTCTTTCTTTCTTTTTGGCCAAGTCACTGAACTGCCCAGAATGGGGTCAAACTTCCAAGCCTCTTCAAGGTCCCGAGAGTGGTAGGATTACAAAGTACCTCAGTCTGGAGGGGCTTGTTACACAGCAGTAATGACTGAAATAAATAACTGTGACACCCCATGAACCGCACTTGAAATTGTAAAATCCACAAGGACAGCGACTCTGTTGCAGTGGCTCATCACTATATCCTCAGCTTTAAGCAAAGCACAGGTAAAATGCTTGGACAGAAAGAAAAAGAAATAAATGAGACACGAAGGAAAAGCTAAGCCCTCCAACTTGGCCCAGCCCCTCCTTATTGTCGTGGAAACAGGCAGCACGAACAGTCTTCTCCACTCAGCCTATAAAAATCTCAACTAAATGGCATTGTTCAAAAAAGGTGTGATGGATTACAGAACCAACAGCGGCGGATACGCTTTCTCTCCTGCTTGAGTTTAGGAAATTGAGTCATAAAAACCAGTTTATTTGGTTGGTTGTTCTGAATGTAAAATGCTGTGCAATTTATTTCCTGTTATTTTGGTCTAAAATTTGCAGAAACGTGTATTTCTGTAGCAGGCTTATTTATAGGAAAATGCTCACTTGGACCCCGGGTACATTAATGGGCACTTACTGAGGCTGAAGATAAGGATGGCACGTTCACGGGCTGGCAGGAGGAAAAGAAATGACTGGTCTCCACACTTTGTGTCATTAGCAAAAATAAGAGGCGCACATAAAATTTCTTAATGTTTTCAGAAGAGGAATAACCACTTATCGTACTATGTCTCTGTTTTTGTGGATCAGATGAAGTATAGAACATGAAATAATAATAATATGACCCTCAACACTCATTTTACACAAAGAAGTTCAAACGTCATTGCAATGGGCTGGGTGCTTTTTATAGAAAGATGTACTGATGAGTATGTCATGGGGCAGAGCCTCCCGCCAGGGGCCCCCGGCTTTTATGGCCTTGTCCTTTATATGGTCTGTAGATGTGAACTAGTGACCAAGTTTATCTCCATGTGTTAAACGACCTTGGCTGTCATGTATTTCAAAAGTTCTGATGTATTTTGCATTAAATTGCTCACAAGTTTCCAGCTCTTGCTTTAGTAGGATCTCATTAAATAAATGAAGCCTAAATAATTCAGATTTCCCCTCTTGTTATAATAAAACTAGTCCTGCAAGCCAAAAGTTGATGCTGAAGGCAAGCAGATAGAGAAAGTCAAACCCCCCACACTGCTGGTGAGAAGATGGGGCGCGGCCACTGTGGAAATGCTCACTGATCCCTCCCCGGGTCAGACGCGGGGTCCCCGTGAGGACCAGGAACCCCTCCTGGATGCAGGAACCAAGAGCGGCAGATACGCTTTCTGGATGGTGGATAAGGTTCGAGCAGACACGTGGATCCGCAGTCACCGCAGCACTGCGGGTAACAGCCTACATAGAGGAGCCCAACCGCTGTCAGCAGACGAATGGATGGACAGACGCAGTGTCACTATGCGACGTGACATCGGGAAGCTACCGAGAGGGAGTGAGGTGCCAATACCACAAGGCGTCATCGAAATACAGACCGAAGGTTTCTGCTTTTAGAAAGAATTAAAGCTACGCCGCTACTACCCCCTCAGCATACTCCCCTCCCTTGGCCCCCAGTTCCTGTGCTCTTGCCACGTTCTGAAGCAGGCCCGAAGTCCCCTTTGTGTCTTTCAGTCAAGTGTGCACTGCATGCTGCTCTTTGCACACCCAGCAAAAAGGCCGACTAGTGAAAACACTAGTGTTTCCTCGTCCACTTTATATCCTGGACCTGGTGCTCTAGGACGTCACACTGGTCTTTAAAGTCAAGGCAACCATGAAAGATAAGCATTCGGCATCATCTCAGAACATGGATAGTACTACCGGACCCTCTTGAAAGCGGGTCCACGGCGGACACAGGAAGTAGCAGGAGCGACGGATGTGGGTGTCTGAGTGAGGGGGGGACTTCGAGGGAGGAGTACGGATACAGTGTCTTCTATGATACTAAATGTTTTTAAATTTAAAATTCAACCTACATTTTTTATCACATTCTTACATAATTGAAACTGGATAATATTATGGTAAATGAAGAACTGGACACAAAAGAGTCACTGTGTTAGTAAGAAATATCCATCTTAGTCAAGTCATAGGAGCAGAGGGTAGCAGGTTCCAAGGAGCAGGGCAAGGAGGAAAGGAGAGAAACTGCTTAATGATGGGAAGTCTCTTTTGCGGTGATAACAATGTCCTGAAACTTTACAGCATTGATGGTCACACAGCACCATAAACGTACTTAATGCTTTGGAATTACACTTGCAACTACTGAAATGGTAAATTTTGAAATGAATTTCACTTCAATTTCTTCAGAAAGCTCAAGGCCACAAAGGATAAAAACAGAATAAAATCAGCAGTGTACCAGCTCCCTAGGCCCGGGCACCATGTGGCTTCTGGCACACCGGATGTCACTGGTTCTGCCTTGCTGTGAGTTTAGCACCCGTGGAAAAGACCTAAATGACAAAACCAGTCACGTGTGAAAACAGCCACAGCACAAATCCTCAGAACAAGGATGCACCGTGACTAATCCGCCCATCCTCTTTAAGTGGTAAATGTACAAGCCACCGCCGGAGCCAGAGTAAGTCAGAGCAGGGGTGTGTGGCTCAGGGACCCGCCTGAAGGACTGATGTTGCCCTGACTTTGCAATGCCCAGGCCGTGGTAAGAACGAAGCTCAAGTGTCCTGCTGAAGTGATCACCTACTTCTGAGAGGCAGCCAATGGCCTGGACTTCAGGTCAGAGTTCCTGAGCTTAAACTCTGCTCCAGCTATGACTCACTGTGTCAGCTTAGGCCTGGACAGCCCCTCCCTGGGCATCACTTTTCCCATCTGCTGCACGGAGATAAGCAAGCCCCAATTGGTGGTGATGTGTATTGGACTACCAACACAAGTGTTGCACTTAGACCAGGGTCATTCATGAGAACTGCCAGCATCAGCCTGATTGTGACTTAGTGTCCCCGCCTGGCGCTGGAAGCCTCCAGCAGGGCTACTGCTGCTGATGCAACCAGGCCCAGAGGCAGGTCTTGGGGACCCTGCCCCTGGGGGCGCTGGAGGTGCCCTGGAAATCAGCTTCTGCCTATTCTTGGGGCCCTATGTTCACCCCACACATCTCGACACTGTCTGCACAGCCTCCCAGGCCAAGGAGGTCCATGACAAGGGCCCAGTGGACTGACCCAGGGCTGGAGACATGAGATGAGGTGAGTGGCTGGGAATGCTCGGACACTCGTAGAAGAGTGGCCGACTCCAGTGTGTAGTCCAGAGAGAGGGGCGGAAGCTGGGAGCGAGCGAGGAGATGGAGGAGAGAGGGTGGGAAATGATAGCGCAGAGACTGGAGTGCCATCTTTACTACCCTTGGCTTGTACTCACCCTGGGACCAAGCTGCCTCCCGCCTACCCTTCTCTTGAGGCTTAGATTAAACTGACTTTGGCACCAAGAGAAGCCAACTTTGTAAAGATGCCCCTCAGCTCAGGACAGGGCTACATTCCAGTAAACCAAGATAAGTCCAAACATTACAAGTCACAAAGGCCCTGACCACAGGCCACATAGTCTATGGGTGGCTCATCCCCCTCGGGCACGGCTGCTGCCTGGGCGCTGTAGCCCACTGCCCCTTCCCCGAATCACAAGGCCAGGAAAAGGTCGGAACCTCATATGTGCAACATGGTTTCTGCGGAACGTAGCATTCAGCCACAGCAAGCTGACCCTGTAGATCAGGGAGCATCAGCACATGTGTCTCTGGCGCCCTCTGTCCTGGTCATGACATGTGCCTCCCATGTCTCAGAGCTTCCAGACCTCACATAAGCTATGCTCCCTGTCCCGGGTTCTCCAGGCCCTGCTGGAGCGGTCATCACCACTACAGCAGCCTCCAGACAGCAGCACCAGCTGAGTACCCAGCCCTGGGCACCTGTGTGTCGCTGCAATTTGACCATCTGCAGTTCATGCTTGGTTGAGTCTTCTTGTCTCCACCCTTCGGCTGAGGAAACAGGCCCAGCCTCGGCCACAGAACTGTGCACGGAAGAGCTCTGTAGGCCTCCGGTTCTCCCTGCTGGACCCACAGGGCGTCCCTCTTCTATACATCTCAGAGCCCTGTGGTTTGGGTCTCAGGCAGCTCGGTCCTACGGCCGTATGAACTCTGCCCACTCTCTCGGCTGCTGCCTCTGTCAGAGCTGGCGGCACAGCCCACCTCGGGCGCAGCGTGTTCCTCCGCATTCTCGTGCATCTCACCCTGGCAGTCGGCTGGGTAAGGTGCTTCCACTCTGTGCCTCCCTCCCAGGTCCCACGGACGCAAGGTCTTTGACTGAGCTACATCTCCGCCCATTGTTTATTTTGAGGCAGGATCTTGCTAAGTTGCACTCTTCCTGCCTCAGTCTCCCAGAGTGCAGCAGTTACAGGTGGACACCACTGGCGTCTGACTCCGTTTCCCTTCATGCACAGCCTCCCTGGTCCCCACCGAATAGGAACTGCAAGAAATAAATTACAACAGTGTCGCCCTGAGAAATGGATTATGACAAGATCATGTAGCCAGAAGACTCACGTGGGCACAAAATGTGGATTTTTTTTATTCTTTAATAAATTGAGTATATTGGTATATTTTAGGAATATATGATGATCACATTCATCACTGAGAATTTGTACCTCTACACAATATATCTTGGTTCTTATTTTGACCCATTCCCCTGCCTTCCCTTCAAACACCCCCCTCCCCCGTTATATACATATGCTTTGTTTCCGGTTTTTCCCTTGAATGTCATTGTCCGGGTAAAGATGGGAATGAGGAAATGGACTTTGGCTCATTGAGGCCAAAGTAGAGCCAAGGACTTGTCACCTCGTGTGAGAGACAACAGAATATCAGACCTGCAGTTCCGACAAGACACTCCGCTGGGGACGCAACATCAGTCCCAGAACCAACTGAACAAGGAGTAGAGGCGCCTGGGAGCAGCGGCTCCAGAGTTCACTTCTGCTGGGCCACTAGAGGGCGGGGTGCGGGGCTCCGGTCCCCACACCTTGCTGTGCTTGCTTCCCTCCCTTCCCTCCTGTACTTCTCTGAACCCCATTTTCCAGACGTCCTCAGCCTCTCCCTTTGTGTTCGGCCTCACTCTCCAAATTAGACCCCCGCCCACCAGGTGGAAATGCCCCACGCACCCCCTAGCACCGGTCAGATGCTGGGACACCGGCTGGGGCTTTTCCTCGAAACTGTAAGGAGGCTTGGATGCAATGCCAAAGTCACAGGACACTTGCAAAGGAAACAAGGTTTCAGAGGACTGTCCTGCTTGGTCCTGGCCTTGACTACAAGACGCCTTTTCCTCTTTGTTACTCATCTTTGGTGGAAGAGCTCGAGAATCCTAAGGATTTTAACCTCTCACCCTGGAAGATCTTGGCCACTTCGTGTGGCTGAGAGCAGCCTGTGACCCTTCACCTCCCCATGAAGAATCCTGCACCTTCTCTATCACTTCCTATGGGCCTGTGTCCAGAAAAGGTGAAAACCTCATTTGTACCTAGAAAAGAAAGCAGGCTGAACCACCTAAAAAATAACATAAAAAGAAATACTAAGTTAAAGTTTAAAAGGGAATGTATTTCCAAGGATGTAAAATTCAAACCACATCAAACTAGAGTCAGTAAACCGAGAGGACCCGCTTTCAGCAGTAGACAATATTTGTGAGTAACTTAAACCAAATGCGTAATAACCGCTGGGAAATGCTTAGAGTCAACCTGTGTCTCAGTACAAATACAAGAAGAATTTATTTACAGAATGTTATGAATAACTGTGACTCCTCTTTACTTAGGGTAATGTCCCTAAAAGCAAATTCGCACCATAAAAAAAGTAACAAGAGGAAGTCTTTTTTTTTTTTTCAGTGCAGAGGATCTTTTTTTTTAGACTTAGGACCCCGTGCTTGTGAGACACACACCAGAGCCATTGTCGACACCTGCAGTGTTCCGGGGCTGGTGGGCATCTGGCGTGACACCGTAATCCTTACGAGAACCCCACGAGGGGTCTGATTTCCTGTGTCACAGATGAGGGGCTGGAGGACCAGACAGGGACTGACTCGAGGCCCTTCAGGCCGTCCAGGGTGGAGCTGGCCTTCAAGCCTGCTTTTGTCCAGCCCCGAGGCCCGTGTCCCCCATGTGACCTCATTTTGAAGTCACAGAAGGAGGTGCACCCGGAACTACCTTTTGTTTACTGGAGATGCTCAAGTATCTTGATCAAGTATCTGTGATCCTTCGTGGTCTACGTAGGCCTGGAGGAAGCTACTCCGTGCTTGAAACAAGAGTCCCCACCTGTGGCGCCTTATGGGCGGGCCCAGGGCTCCGCTCTGTGCTTCAGCTCTTTGCTGATGTCCACACAGGGCGCTGTCCGAGCGTTGACCCCTAGGACATGAAGCCATCAGCCACTACTGGCAAAACCAAAGACTGCAAGCCACTGCCGCTGGATCAGGGCTTGTCTGGGGTGAGCAGAGGAACAGGAGTCTGTTCGGAGGTCTTGTGCTGCTCTTTGCAGAAAGAGTCCAGGAGAAAGCAGCATGAGGGGCTTGCTCTGTCCTGGGAGACAGCAGCCTTCTGCACCCCAGGTAACAGGCCATTGGCGTTTTAGTATGCAAGCCTGCTTGCAGCCTCATGGAGCTCAAGGTCACAATGTTCATGCAAATAAGATTTAGAAAGTCCCAGGGACCCTCGAGTCAGGACGGCCGGCTCACTGCCAGCAGAGCCTGGAAGGTGAGGAGGCCGGGCTGCAGCAGTGGCAGTGGGCTGGATGCTAATTAGATCCTTCGATTCTAACTTAGCCCAGAGCTGGGGGGTGGGGCAGCGTGGCCAGAACCTAGCTCTGCAGTGGGGAGGGCAGACCTGCTCAGGCCTGTGGGTGACCTCGCATGGCCCACCGAGAAACACAGACCTCCTGGTGTCCCAGAGAACTCGGCCTGGCCGCAGTACCAGGGAGGAATCTAGCAAACAATTTGCTCCAAGTGAAAGTCAGAAAACTGAAACCTATTCCAAGACTGTCAAGAATACTTAAAACTTGCTGTGTACACGTCACACAATTCCTGTCCTATTTGTCCTCTGACAAATTAAAAACTGCACAGATGTCTTCAAGACAGAAAGAGAAAGAAGGAAAAATGATGATTCTTATGCCATAATTGAACATAATAATGCTTCTCTTCAATCATCACCCAGAAAGACCAACACCACAGAAAAAGGGCCCCAACATTTCCTGTTCTTGTTTTATTTCAGCCAGAACTACTCACCCCACCTGAAAATAGATTTGCTTAGAGGAGAAATATTCCCAGACACGGGTCCCTGTGCTTGGTTTCAAGGGGACTTATGGTCCCTGCAGAGAAAGGCAGCAGCTGAGAAGAACCTGCTGTACTGACACCAGACCTCTGGCCTGGATTCCAGCACCACATGCTTGGGACATAGTTTCTGCCTTTGACAAATGGTTTTTTTTGAGACACGGTCTCATTTTTTGTGTAGTTAAGGCTGGCCCTGAGCTCAGCCTTGAACTCACAGCAATCCTCCTGCCTCTGCCTCGAGTGCTGGGATTACAGGTGTGAGCCACCATGCCTGGTGCTATGGAGTATGGTTCTGATTGCTGGTGGGTGTGAGTCTCCACACCCAGCATTGTTGTTTGTGGTTACTGAGGATCAAACCCAGGTCCCTGAATTTGCAAGGCAGGCGCTGGAACCACTGAGCTTCCTCCTTTGGGAAATGGAGGTGATCATGGTAGCCGACAGGTAGGGCAGACCCATGAGTGTGAGGTGATGTGAATGGAAGTGCTGGGTCCGTGCAGGCCGCAGCAGACCCCCCGTTTCACCACTGCGGCTGCTCCACAGACGCCAGGCCATGACCATCACTGCTGCGGCTGCTGTTTCTGCAGTTCTAGTCACGCAGCGATGGACGCAGTGAAGACAGGGACGTCTCCTGCCTACCAGAGCCAGGGACAGGGAGAGGTAGTCAGTCAACAGTCTTCATGCGAATCAGGAGAAGGGATCTGGGCTGCATCTCGGGCCCAGGCACAAGCTAAGCCCGTAGGAGGCTCTGGATTTCATGCCCAGAGTCTCCCTTCCCACCAACAAAAATGAAGAGGAAAGAACAGCGCAGAAGGCTGAGGGCACAGAACCTGAGCCAGCCCCACAGACACCAGAGAGGCCCCGTCTTTCCCGGAGCGATGCCCGTCACCCACCGTCGTGGCCACTTCTGTGCTCGGCCCCACTGTAGGGCCGAGAAATCCAAACTGAATGTGCAACTGGCCGATTTCGCTGCTTGTGAAACACTTCCTTCGTAAGTTGATTTCAGATGCTCAGAGACAAAGTTTGATCACGTGGCTTTAGCTCTGCTCCCCTTAAATCCAGCTAGAATGACGAAAAATGGCTTCAGAAAACAGACAAGAAAAGCTTACACCCACACAAACAGAGGCAGGAAGCAAGAGAAGGGGGAGAGAGGAAGAGGAGGCAGGAAGAAGGGAGGGAAGGAGGAGAGGGGAAGGCAAAGAACGGAGGGAGGGGAGAAAGTAGAGGAGACAGATTTACTGGGAGGCGAGAACATTAAAGTGCCCTTTAATATCTACAGAAAAGGCATTTTCATGAAATTTCACATATTAGCAACGAAAAGATGACCTTACATACCACCAGAGGGAAAAAGAAAGTATGCTGCCTATCAGCTACCTCTGATTGCACAGTAAATTATCCCTCAGCTTCACAGTAGAAACAGCAGATGAGCAGACAAGTGGCACAGCCTTGTGATCAGTACAAGGGCAGGCTGAGGCAGGAGGGCTGCAAGATGTAGCCTAGCCTGGGCGAGTTATTACTTAGGGAGGTCTATCCCAAAATGGAAAAAAAAAAAAAGAAAAAAAAGAAAAGAAAAAGTAGTAAAGCGCTGAAGATGCGGCTCAGTATGAAGGTCCCAGGTTCAAGCCTCAGTACTAGGGAAAAGAGGGAAAGGTGGGAGAGAAAGAGTTAGGTCTCCCGCACCTTGTGAGGACATAAACGCGACCCGCATCGGGCCTCAGCCTGGCTGGGCAGCTTTGATGAAATTACAGACACTTGCAGGTTGCTGACCAGATACCAAGTGTGCTGAAGAGTATTAAGATAGGACTTGGACAAGGGGAAGAGTTTGGAAGTGAATTATCAAAAGTCTCAGAGAAAACTAAACAAGCAATAGGAAGAGGAACTCCAGGGCAGGATACAAAGGTGAATGTCAGAAGGGGGTGGGACCAGGCCACAGCACGCGACTGCTGCCGGGGCTTGTATTTCCCGCTCCCGCCTAAACACTGATGATTACACTAACCCCGACTGTACCTGAAGCGCGTAGGTGGGGCAGACGATTACGCAAGATTTAAATACTCATCTTCTTTACACGGAACTAATGGGAAGTGAGAAAGAAAAATCAAGGACTGGCTCCGCAGACTCTGCAGTGGTCAGATGGAGCTATTGTAACAAACACACAGTAGCCGCGGCGGCCACGGCACGGATCCGTGCGTGGAGCCCGGATGTCCGGGACCAAGGTGCCGGTCTGGTTCCGGCCTCCAGGCGGCCTCTCCTCACCGCTGCGTCCGTCGCCCCTTCTCAGGGCAGTGGCCACAGCGTGAGCTGTGGACTCGCATCCTACAGGCCCACCTCCTCACACCGTCCCGGCGAGGGAGGGTTTGCGCAAGGAACTGGGAGACGAGGGTTCAGGCTTTCACACTGTGCCTGGGCCCCCGAAGGTCACCTCCTCACACGTGCATCTCACCCGCCCCGACCCCAGCGGTCTCAGCGGTGTCAGCTTGAAAGTTCAAAGCTTCATCTAACTAGATCAAATCTGGCCAGGCTCAGGCGCATGTATTCTGGGACAAAGCGGCTCCCCAAACGCACCCTAAAACTAAGGAAGTTACGTGTTTCCGAAAGCATTACATCTCACTCCAAAGGGGGAGTCGGGAAGAAGCAAGGGCGCAGACAAGGCCGGACAAACACCGTGAAGGGGGCTGGGAATAGATCTGGTAAGCCTGCTGCTCTGCTCCGAACATCCGAAGCCCAGGGCGACAGACATAAACCCGCAGCAGCCTGCGATTCTCAGGGGCGTCCTTCCCCGCCATGACTGACGGATTGGGCTTAGCACAGGTCCACCCACCCTATCCAGCTTCCGTTGGGCGCCTCTGGCCTGAGAAACCCGGGCAGTGGCTTTGATGACACCCGAGTCTCCATCAGGGTCCTGTTTCCATTCTTGACGGAAGGGGGCTTCCTGCACTCGGTCCCCCCTTCCGGTTCCGCTTCACGCTGCTTGGGAACCCCCATCTGTTCTGGGCTAACGGAGAGAGGGCTGATGGAGCCCACAGCTCCCAGTCACGCCGATCTGCTCACATCACCGACCCCATCTTTCCCGTCTGCTTCTCCTTTCTCCCCCCACCCTTCCTGGTAATCCAGTCAGGCTGAGAAGTTCTGAAATCTTTAACTTCTGGTTCTTTGCTTAACAACTGCATTTCTATTTCTCTCCTCTTGAATTTTCT
>PVIR01035455.1:0-16444 GCA_004026965.1 Petromus typicus | reverse complement strand
TAGTGCTTCAATATGAAATAAAATGAAAGGGCAGCTGTGTGTGAAGGCCTAGGTTCAATCCCTAAAACTGGAAAAAAGAAAACCATGCAAACTATTAAAAAACTCTCCTAAGAACTAAGAAAAAGAAAGTATTTATGAATCCAAAAAGCCATGCTATGGGAAGATAAAACTGCTTTGTAACTTCTAGAGATTTTTTTTTCCTCACAGAAGAGCCCGAAATAGAAACAATTATTTGTCCAGAATTTCAGTTGTATGTCCTAAATAATTCATACCTATGTAGCCTGCCACAAATGTTACAACCAGCTGCTCAGGCTTTGAACATTCACTTCGGGGCTTAGGAACCACAAACTTGTACAATGCTTCCACAGTACGTTCAAAGCAGGCAAATTTCATCATGGTGTATGGTATTTGTCTCATCCAGAGAGGGGCAACTCCCTTGTAGAATCTAGGAAACAAGAAGACTTATTTACACAGCTGCATGGACTAACCTTGCAGACATTTTTATTAACCAAAGTGTCCGCACACCAGTCGAATCCTGATAGTAAAAACTGACAGCATAACTGCATGTCATTTCTATCAGAACTTTGGACTAACATGCAGGTATATTTATCTCACATGCCAATGACTCAAGCACCTTCGACTGTACAACCAGAAAGTTGCTGGATGTTTCTTTGACTGGAACTACAAGAAACAAAATGTTTACGAGCAGAACTCAGTTCAAGATTCATCCACAAAGGTGGATCTAAGGAAGCATGTTGTGGCCTGACTACATGCAAATTCTTACCTGTAACAGATCACAAGAGAGCTAACAAATCCTCCCCAAAAGTTTGGTAGTAAACAGCCAAATACTAAGACATTTGCAGACTGACAAATGGACTTCACTTCAGAAGGGAAGAAGGGAGGGATAAAAGCACTTCACTCAAGACTCAAAAATGTCTTCTCTATCTTATCTTTGTATCTAAGTTCTAGATAGAAGCAGACAGGTAGATAGATATCACAAGTCTAATGGGCCAACTACTAAGAAATGGACATTCTCCATAAGTAAATAATTTTACCCAAGTATTTTACTTACGCTTTAAGGCCTTCTTCCTTATACATTTTGGGAGCAGCATCCCTCAAAGTATTAGCATAACCTGGCTGGGTTTGAATTCGAACTTTAGCAGCTTCCATGGGAGCCAGGGCGATATCAGCAAAGAATTCAGCACTGGCAGAGGCAGCCAAATATAGTGATGTGCGCCAGAGATAAGCATTTTCCTAAAAAAATTATGAGGAATGGTGTGAACTGCGGTGGTACTGACTGTTTTCAATTGAAGCAACACTTGAGGAAAACTAAACTTCACATATTTTAAAACCATCTCATATTACACAATCCATGGATAACATACATGAAGGTTGAATATTCTCATAGCCTCATCTCCAAATGCTTACAGTATACTGTAAACATTTTTTAAACATCTAGGTGTCATGCAATTTTTCTCAAACTGTAAAAAGGATTCCTAGAGTCCTTATTAAAAACAAGCACCCTAAAAATTCAACTTAGATAGCTACATAGTAGAATAAAAAGGACACAGACATTTTATGAGGTACTGGGGTGTGGCGCAGTGACAAGGGTGCTTGTCCAGGACAACAGGTTCAATCCCTAATACTGTGAAAGGGAAAGGGGAAAAAAAAAGTGGGAAAGGGGTAAAGACTCTCCATCTCACTCTATTCTAAAGCGGCCTGATGATCTATCTGAAACTCGTTGCTCACTCTGAGACCATTTCTTCAGGTATAAAACAAGGCGAATCAAAGACTGAGATCCTTTTTGGTCTTAAAACTTTTCCATCTCAAATTTAAATCACATACCTCACCAAGTACGTTGCTATAAAAGACTTTGAAGACTTCATAAAACCCAAACTTGCAGAGCCCTTGCATAGAGTAGCCAATGCAAGTTGGAGCCCATCCCTTAGCCAAACCGCGAACACCGTCTTCTTTAAGAGTAATTGAGAATCCATTAAATATGCCCTTGTACTTTTGGGGGTCCACCTTTAATGAAAACAGAAAAAAAAAACTGATTAAATGCATAAGAGATCTAAAATAAACTTCAGTAAACTACAAAAGGTAAATATAAGGTCTTGATCCATTATTAGCTTGGTTTCTACAATTATTTTTATAATTGGAAACTAAAATCTAGTTTTGAGTCATCCATAACCTCTTAGTGAAGATTAAAACAAGAAAGAAAAAAATCCAAATCAGATTTCTCACCATCTCTCACTACATTTAAAAAACTAATTTTAAAGCTAACCTCTAAATCAATCAGGTATTACTAGCCATTAAATAGATTTTTGTGACCATTGGACAGTCTAACTAAAATTTTAAAAGATAACATCAATGCAACAAGAAATGTTTTTCAGCCCAGTGTGGTGGTGCATGCCTAATAACCCTCATACACTCGAGTCTGAAGGGCTCCAGCCCAAGGTTGGCAAGACCCTGTCTCAAGGCAAAAACAGGCTGCAGATGTAGCTCAGAGTAAAGGTAAAATTCAAAGACCAGCACCACCACAAACAACAAATAAACATCCCTGTTTGTTTGGGTTTTTTTAACCTAAATTCACTGAGAAATGACCAATAAATCTTAACAAGGGTATTTTTCATACTGATTTTAACTAACAGGACAAGGGATTTTATCTCACTATTTCTGCCAGTACTAGAAGGACTGATGATACATCATCTTCCTTTCTCTCCCTTCTAATACTTCACTTTCCTTTCTCTTTTAGGTAAAAAGGCTTCTAATCCTGTTTGGTCAAATAAATTTTTGACGTTTATTTTTGTTTCTATAACTCTGATTAAAAATATTCAAACAAGGTAATTATTAAACATGTAAGAGGCCATGCCCACAGAATTTTCATACTAAGCTATTAACAGCATTTTAAAGTAATCTACACGTGGTGCTGTATGTTGTCTTAATTACTTCAAGCTGATTACCCAGTCTTGACAGGTTAACTGCTTATAAAATGATTATTTGGGGAAGAAAGAACCAGTAGCAAGTCTACAAAGAGCAACTCTAGGCAGAACTGAACACTAGCCGCAAACAATTTACAGCCAGTCTGAAAGCAAATAATTTACCTATACTTTCACAAGACATTTCCTGGACTTAACACATGCAATGAAATCATGTCAATACAAACCTGCATTCGGCATTTCACTAAATCCAAGGGAACGACAGCAGTATGTGTCAGCCCACAACTTAAGACCCCACCAAAGCCACATAGTGCATAAAACTTCATGGAGCCATATTCACAACTGTACTCTGTAATAAGACAAGACACACCATGCATTTTAATATAAAACTCATGTTAGTGGTCATCGACTTACCTCCTGGACAGTTAGGGTTCCACACAGCTTGTTAGTAGTTGTCTACATCTTACAACTTAAGAGCCATGCTTCACAGTATGCTTTAGTCCAGCATGCAAAACAAACCTGCATTCTGCATTTAACCAGATCTAGAGGAACCACTGCTGTATGGGTTGTGCCACAGCTAATAATTCCTCCAAGTCCACAAAGGATAAAGAATCTGCCAGATCCATAGTCACAGCTATACTGCTCTGTTCGATTGAAAAAAAACATCAAGTAAGTGTCTCTTCAGAGATGACAAATGTCGTGGGAATAAAAGAAAAGCATGTTTGCCTGAGAAATAGTACCATCACAGCTGAAGGGCTCTGGCTACTAACATTCAAAAGTAACTGGAAAAAATAATTTACCAAACAAGTTAGAATTAGAAGAAATCTTGTCAAAATCAGATCATTCAGAGTTAAAGAGTTTTATATTTGTGAGATAGTCTCATTTTAACATATCAGTTTTTTAAAATTCGTTTTTTCCAATTAAAATGAAACATTAAATAATTAACAGTTGGTAATAGCATGCTTCCAAGCTCCTGACATCAAAAAACTTAACTTCTAAATTTACTCTAGCCACTAATCAAATACGGTACTCTCCCCCATTTCAATCTTGTCCAAAACTACAAATACAGAAATTCCTTAAAGTGAAATGCATTCAAGATATAAATGTTAGCCTTCACTTTTAAACTGAAATAGAATTAAAGACTAACCCACATCAAAGATGTAACAAACACATGAAAGACCAGGGGAAAAAAAAAAAAACTTTTCCATTTTACAGACTCAATGTACATAATATGCTCACAAATCTTAACAACTCTTTTCCAGATTTTTCTGTATTTACCTTCACTGAGATTTAAAAAACATACACCGTTAAATCATAACTAGGCCCAATCTACTTAAATTCTAAGAGAGAAGCCCAAACAGATAGATGGCCACCAACTCACTCTACAGTCTATCCAGGGTCACCAGTCACCTTCTCTACCAGTAACATTAAAATGAGAAACCCCGTTATCTCATACACATTAAGTGGAAAAATGATTTACTTTGCAATGACTAATTACTACCTTGCAATAATAATACAGAATTTAGGACACGAAACAGTGAGGGAGGAGACTTCTTCCACTAGTCTGCTGACCAAGTGTCCTCACCCGGACATAAACTACCCACGGCCTCCCGGCTGCACTCCCTTGGGACGTGGAGGTCAAGGAGGGGCGCTGGGCCTGGGCCCTTCCACGCCTCCGAGGGAGGGGCAGGGACCCGACGCCTGCCCAGGGAGGAAGGGCTGACATCCCAGGGCGGGCAACCGGGCGCTCTGTCCTCCAGGTCCGGCTGGGACCCTGCAAGTCAGGGCCCGACCTCACCTTCCACAGCGGCGGCCGCCAGCTTGCGGGGGCGACGCAGGGCGCCCGGCGGCCCGGGAGGGCTGCTGCTGGAGCCCGCGAGGCCATCGTGCACCAGCTGCAGGTGCGGCGCATTGAAGGGGTTCGCCCGCGCCAGGTGCGCCACGGACGAGAACATTTTCCTAGGGGAAGGGGAGCAGAGGTTAGAGGAACAGCAAGGACCACTCAATGCCACTGGCGCCCGGGGACCAGGAGGGGGGCCTTCTTTCTTCCCGCCTCCGCGCCCTTGAGGAGGTCACCGCGACTCCCCACAGGAAGCCGTGCCCAGCCGGGCCTACAGCCAAAAACCGGTCCCTTAGGGGCTCCAGGCTCTGCTCCCCGCACCCACCGCGGGAAGGCTGGGCCACACTCACTTGCTAAGATGGCGAACACTCAACCGCTCCTGCTGGCAGGTTGCGGCTCACAGAGGCCGAACGTCCTCCGGAGCCTTAGATCTGTGTCCTTTGCGCGCCGTCAGCGTGACGCACGCAGCGCGTCATTACGATACGCACTGCTTATTGGTAGAAAGGAGCGTGGAGGCCGAGCGTCATCGCGTTCTCCTAGCAACCCTATCACCGCCCCCGCTCGCCCCACCCTTCCGGCCTCGCTAGTGCGCGGGAGGATTCACTCTGCGCAGGCGCGCATTCCAGGCCAGGCAATTGTACGGTGTCTGCCCAGGGCTCGTGACCTAGTCCGTTTGTCCTGTCACCTTCAGGTGTCTCTCCTCCAGACAAGGCTTCAGTTTTTTACATTTAAGTGTTTCCCAGTATCAAATAGTCCGTATGGAAAAAAACACGAATGCTTGATGATACATTATTTAGGTTTTGCAATTAGTGCTTGACTGCAGTATTTTGTGTCACAACTTCTGCCATTATAGTTTAAAGTTTCATCCACTGACACTGAACCTAGGCAGGTCTGCATTTTTCAGCAATCTTCAGGAGAGTAAGAGGAAATGTGCAAAAAGAACTCTTTAAGACAGCTTGCTGTTTCTTCAAAGTAGTCTACACACATTAAAATATTGAATAAATGCTTAACACCTGGGGCACTGGGACGCAACTAGAGTGAGGAGCTCACAGCAGATGCAAACCTGTGCGCTCATGCGTTTGCTTAATAAATTTGGATAATTATACACATTTCAATGGGAAGGGACCTAGTTTATTTGGGAGAATTTAGTAGAGGTCAAACCAGTAGCTCAGTGGTTCCAGCGCCTCCTTTGCAAGTGCAAGGGCCCAGGTTCTATTGCAGGTTAACCATATACAACATGGCTCACGCCTGTAATTCCAGCACTTGGGAGGCAGAGGCGGGAGGATTATTTTGAGTTCAAGGCTGAGCTCAGGGCCAGCCTGAACTACAAAAGCAAGACTCTGTCTCAAAAAAAAAAAAACCTGAATCATTATTTTACATCAACACTTATTAGGATTTTTGCCTTTAAAGTTTCCCCAGATACTGATAAAGCAATTTGGGGAGTCTGCCCTTCCCTTCCCTCCCCTCCCCTCCGCCTCTCACCTCCCCATTCCCTTTCCTGTCTCTTTTTCTCCCTCTTTCTCTCTCTCTCTCTCCCTCTCCGTCTTTATATTTGCAGTAGAATTGAACACAGTCTTGGGTTCACAGTTAACTACATCCATGGGCTTGTTTTATTTTTTTACTGTGAGACAAGTTCTCACTATATTACCCAGGCTGGGCCCAAACATGCAATCCTCCTGCTTCAGCCTCCTGGAGTGCTGCAATTACAGGGATGTACCATCACACTGAGCTAGTGTTTCTTAAATGTAAGACTGAAGCACAGCTAACCTGGAGGACTTACTACCTGTCAACTACGTGTACAGTTACTCAGTGTCTGACACTTGATTTAATAATATTCTGTTCTGTCATTTTTAAGTTCTTAAGACATTTACAAACAAGGGATTCTGCATTTTTTATTTTGTAGATGACCCTGCAAATTATGTAGCTGATGCTGGAAGTAATACTTACCTCGCAGAGTTTATGTGCATTAAATAATGCACAATAGTCTACAAAAACTCTGCGTAAAAACTTAGCTAGGGCTGAGGATTTAGCTCAGTGGCTCTGGCGCCCGCCTTACTAGGGCAAGATCCCGAGGTCAGTCCCCGGTGACCACATACAACAATGCCTCATGGCCACCGCAATCAGTACTACATTTGGACATTTAGAGGTGTGTCTGTGAGGAGCACTGGTGTGAAGAAAATGGTGTTAGGTCCCAGTTGCACACTGTCCACTGGCAAAGCACAGCTCTGGCCTCAGAGATGACATCATCAAGTTCTAGCAACAACATCCTGCTGCCTTATACTGCATCCTGCCTGTACTTCCCAGAAAAAGTCCCAGAAACAATTCTCAAGTAGAGGGTGGGGGGAAGGTGAACATGTTCACAAACACCTGATTGTCCAAGGGCTCCCACACACCAAAGCAAAGAACTTGATATTGTGTAGCCAGAGGAGGTCTTGAACTGCTTACACTTAAGTGATTCCTATATATTGTAACAACTTTTACTCTTATTCCCCTCCCCACACCAATAGTAGTTTGCTACAAATTTTTTTGCTAAAACAAATGATGACCTTCACAATGTCGCTACTGATATATGTGGCCCAGGACATAGAGAAGGTCATAGAGATGCAAGGGTAATTTAAGGAGCTTTGGAAACAGCCCCTACCCTGTGTTAACAAGGTCACCTTCAGAGTCTAAGGGCTTCCGTTTTCCTTTCTGCTTTCCCAGCGCTATACAAATTCTTCATGTAGATAACTCCAATTCAAAACCAAACAGGGAAAGGAATTCCGGGAAATTTAGTTCAGCTGAGTTAAATTGGTGCAATAAAAAAGCACCATAGTTCATCCTTTGTTGACTTAGCATTGATGCATACCTCTTTAAATAGACTGAATTCCTAAATAAAGACTAAATAGCAAAATTAGAGTCCCACCTCACGTGATGTTATTCCTGACACAACAAACCCTCTTCCCAAAAGAAAGTACAAGATCTTATCTGTCTTTAAGTGGTATTCACTCCAGCTGAATCACCTCTTCTATAGCCTATCACATAAACACCTAGGTATAAAATTAAAAACTAGTAACATGTTTTATGTTCTGTGCTAATACAATGGAGGGGAAGACAAGGAAAAATTTGGTGAGTATTTGCACAAGTATATTCAGATCAAATAAACATCGGGTCACTGTCTGGGAGTAGGAGGTGCTAGATACCGCAGCTTGACCTTCCCGTGGAAAGGGATAAAGCCACATGCCCCATACTGCTGGATTAGTCACCGGAGTGAAGTGGTCAAGGTCTCTAGGAACTGTGATGTCCTGCCAGAGGGTTTGTATGGCCCTGACATGTGACAGTGAAGACACGGCCTGCTCTACAGGGTGAACAAACACTGTTTATGAAGGTCTTTTCTGATAAAGAAAAGAAAGCAATCGGGGCTGGGGATATAGCTCAGTGGTTCCGGCGCTTGTCTTGCAAGCGCAAAAGGACCCTGGTTCGATCCCCGGTAACCACATAACAATACTGGGTGTGGAGACTCACCCCAGTGGCAACCAGTACCACATACCACAGTGCCAGGCATGGTGGCTCACGCCTGTAATCCCAGCATTTGGGAGGCAGAGGCAGGAGGATTGCTGTGATGTGAGTTTGAGGCTGAGCTCAGGGCCAGCCTGAACCACAAAGCAAAATCCTGTCTCAAAAAACCTTTAAAAAATTTAAAAAAGAAAAGAAAGCAATCATCTGCTCTTTAACTTCATACCAGGGGCCAGAGACGATGCTGATTTTTCTCTGGAAAACCAGCTGCAATTGGAATCACCACTTTTTCTTTCTTTTTTTCCTCTGGTACCAGGGATTGAGCTCAGGAAGGCATGGTAGGGCACTGAGCTAAATCCCAGCCCTAATTAAGTTTCTAATCCACTGTTACTTCCCAGAATCCGTCTTCTGCCAGCTGAATGGGTGTGGAAGATATCAACTTTCCTGCATCCATCTTCTTTCTTTCTTTCTTTCTTCTCCCTTTCTTTCAGTTTTGAGACAGGATCCTGCTGTGTGTCCTAGACCGGCCATAAGCTCACTATGTAGCCCAGGCTGGACTTTGACCACTGTCCTCTTCCCTCAGCTTCTCAAATGCTGAGGTTACAGGTGGGCACCCCCACACCTGGCTTCTGCATCTTTAAAGTACTTTACAATGGATTCATCTCTACAACCTCACCACGAATGTGGTATTGTTTTGGTTTAATAGTTCCGTGGGGGGAATGTGTCACAGTCTAGCACGCTCTTCAACTATATGTAAGATAGAAATCAGACTGATTCTAATTGAAAATAAAGTTAAAGTTTGTTTAGGAAAGAAACACAGTTGGCTGTCCCACAGACGGCAGAACTCCAGGAAGAAATCAGCAAACCCGGCTTCCCCACAGAGCTGAACCTAACAGGATACATTTCTATCAGTGACCCCTGCAGTGGGTCTTGATCCCCCTGTAGGGAACAGGGAGAGAGGACATTACGTTAGTGCTACAAAGATGCATGGTGAGAAGAAAGACTTAGAGAAAGAATTAAGGAGATAGATACCGGGAGCCAGGATGACCAGTGCTCACACAAGTGAGGCTGAACAAGCGAAGGCGCTGGACACCCAGAGCTGTCACCATTTACTGGTGACATCATAGCTGGATTGACCTGAAGGGACTACTCTTACTTGCTGCAGATACACTGCTGCTGCAGGCAAGGCTTGTAAAGGAAGAGACAGAGCATTATTGAAATTGGAGCAGAACAGCCAAAATATAGGTTATGGGGCCGAGTGTGGTGGCTCACGCCTGTAATCCCAGAACTGGGGAGGCAGAGGCAAGAAGATTGCCATGAGTTCAAGGCCAGCCTGGGCTACATAGTGAGTTCAGCTCCAGCCTGAGCTTCAAAGTGAGACTCTCTCTCTCTCTTACATTGAAGACTGAACCCAGGGTCTTCACAATAAACTATGTTCTTAGCCTTCCCACTTTTCATTTTTTTGTGACAGTGTCTAACTATGTTGTCCATGCTGGCCTTGAACTTACAGTGATCCTTCTGCCTCAGCCTCCTGAGGGCTGGAATAATAGACATGCACCATCATGCCCAGCTCCGAGCCATTTTTATTTTTTAATTTCAAGGCAGGACTTCATCATTAACTCTCTGAATTGCCTGAGCTAGCCTCAAACATGTAGTTCTCCTACCTCAGCCTCCCAGGACTCTGGGACTGTAGATATGCACCACCACACCTCATTGATTTATAATTTTTTAGGTGTTTCTCAAGCCAGTCAAGTTGCCAATCAAGATTAGTCCTCCTAGTCACTTTGGAGAAAACTAAGGAAGAAAAATATAATATAAAATTTTGATTGCACAGCAAGTATCACTTATGATACTTTGGGTGTGGATACTAAGGGTCTGTTCATCAGCGGATGCAGTGCTGTAGGAACAGGGACAGGGGACATTACTAGAACTCATGCAGTGAGTCCTTACCTTCTGTGAGCCACAACAGCACAAGGCAAATTAATTTAGACAGAAAAATGAGACACAGAGAAGAAGCTGAGCTTGGGGCCTGATCCACGCTGCTCTGGTAGCAGAGATAAAGACCTGGAGTTTGCCACACCTTTATCCAATACCTCAGGAGGAACAATTGTAAGAGATGACTCAGAGGGCAGCAGCTGGGTACACTGGGAGTAACACATGTTACAGGTGACCCGGAGGGCAGCAGTTGAGTACATACTAGAACAAGTCCCTCCTCAGGATGTCTTCAGCCGGTATGATCTTGCCCTGGAGTGTCACAGCCTCACCAGACCATTGAGGCGTTAGTGTGACCTATGGCAAAAAAGGAGTTGTATCTCCCCATGCCAGAGGTGGCTGGTGGGTGGGAAAACTAGGCCTAATCATAATTTTAACTGGGAAATTATTTTCCCTAAAACTATGTAGAATTGCTCCCAACATAGTACAAGTGTAGTTAACCTGAGATTTGCAAATATAAGGAAAATTTGCCAGTCTGCTATGTTACAGTATCTCTAAATTTAGAAGGCAATTGGTTGGAAAGAAATAGAGTTAGAAGTCAAACATATACTTTGGAGAGCAGTACCTTCGGGTTATTTGAATTGACTGACTGACTTTATTCTTCTGAGAGAAATTGAATATTGCTCACTATTACACAATTTTAATTAATCTACATAATACTAGCAATTGCTTAAACTTTCTACAGTTTGTGCTCCTTTGAAACACTGTATCTTTCCTTTTCATTTAAAGAATTTGCACTAGATGAGGTAGCCCATTTCGGTAATCTCAGCACTTGAGAGCCTAAAGCAAGAGGACTGTTCTGAATTCAAGGCCCACCTAAGCTACATAGTGAGTTCAAACTTTAAAAATATTTAGATCACTCTTCATTAAATTACAAAATAGTGGAATATAAAGACCCATATCTAATTTGCTTAGAGAAATTTGTAATTTGGAATAATCTGTTCTTCTATCTTGGATATCTGAATTAAATGAAAAATATCATTTATTTCATCTTTTGAGTGGTATGGCTAAAACTTAAAAATAAATTTTCTATCTTTGAGAAAAACTAGAAAATCAATATTAAAAAAAAAAACAAATCTAAGAAAATATGGAGGCAGGCCTGGTATCAAAGACCTATAACCCTAGCTACAGGAGGATGACCAGCCTGGACTGCGAGAAACTGTCTCAAAATAAAAATAAAGAGGATAGGAACACTTCTAAAGAGAAGAAATACAAATAGCTAATAAGTACATTAAAAAGGTTTGATTTCTTTAGCCACAGGAGAAATGCATGTCAACTATACTGCAATACACTAGTCACAGTGGCCATCATCGAGGTTATAAAACAGGAGCTCCAGGCCATAGAGCAGACAAATGAGCATAGTTCAACCTCCAGAGCTGAAAAATTTCAAGGACAAGAAGTAGTGCTTGAAATTAAATGATAGGGGGCCGGGGATTTAGCTCACTGGTTCCAGCACCTGTCTTGCAAGTGCAAGGACCCGGGTTCGATCCCTGGTAACCACATACAGTACTGGGCATGGAGACTCACGCCCAGCAGCAACCAGTACCACATACCACAGTGCCGGGCGTGGTGGCTCACACCTGTAATCCCAGCACTCGGGAGGCAGAGGCAGGAGGATTGCTGTGATGTGAGTTTGAGGCCGAGCTCAGGGCCAGCCTGAACTACAAAGTGACAAACCGACCTTTGTCGCTCTTGATGTTGGTGTTTTTACTATGAGTACAGGACAGCTATTTTGGAGACTGTTCCCCAGTTTGGGTTTCTGATATTTTCTTCTTGTGCTTGGAATGCAGCCTGCGGATATGCCTTCCCACACTCCCTGCCGTCCCCGGCGTTTTCTGACGCTCAGACTCGGGTTAGCATGAGAGCAAGAGTCTTGTTAATGGGATGCAGGACTTCAACGCCTGGATTAAGGACTTTCTCTCTAGTTATCTCCATTGTAAGGATACCGTTTTTCTCTGCGATGAGTAATAAATTGCTGGGGAGATACTTTGAGATGATGTAAAACAATTTTGTTCAAAGCTGGGTGTGATGATGTGTGTCTGTAATTCCAGCACTCTGGGAGGCTAAAGAAAGGGATCCCATGGTTTTTTTGCTTTGCAGTACCAGGAAAAGAACTCAGGCCCTTCCACTTGCCAGGCAGGCATGGCCCCACCGAGCTACCTCCCGGACACAAGAATCCCAGGTTTTTATCCTTCTTGAGACCCTGTTTTAAAAATAATAATAAAGGACTGGGGGTGGGGCTCAGCTCAAAAGCCTGAAGTTCAACCTCCAGTCAAAACAGAAATGTAAAACACTGTTTTGTTCAACAAACCTTCATTCACACATTTTCACGCCCATGTATGTTTTGCTTGGAATGGTTCTTACTGTGATGATTGCCAAATGCTGGTTTTTCTAATTTCATCATTCCTTGCCCGTGTTCTGTCTTTCCAAGACAGGCTTTTACGCTGTAGTTCAGGCTGGCCGTGAATTCACTGTGTAGTCCAGATTGACTTTGAACTCACAGCAATTCTCCTGGCTCAGCCTCCTGTATGCTGGGATATGGGGGCGAGGCACCTTGTTCTGCAGCCCTTCCAGGTATGGTAGATGGTATTCTACTCTAAGGAAGAGCCTCATATCTCCCCATTCACTTAGTTCATCATTTATTTTTATCAGTATGGATTACTCTCAATTTTTTTAGCAAGTTATAATCTAATACTAACGGTATTTATTTTAATGTTCATATTCCCCCAGATTTGGCCGATGGAGACCTCTTTAGCCTGACCTGTTTTTTTGTTTTGTTTTGTTTTTTGTTTTTTGTTTTTTAAACTTTCTGTGTGTGTGTGTGGAACTCGGGGATCAAATTTAGGACCTTGCACTTCCCAGCCAGGCGGTGGCACCACTGAGCTACATCCCAGCCATACTCCTTTATTCAATACCTCATCATTTTAAAATTGCTTCCTTATTGACAGCCATAGCAAGATGTTCCAGGATCAGCTTTTTTCCAAAGAGCTCTAGAGCAGATCCACAAGCAGAAACAAGATTTGGGAGCAAAATCTGATTATTGCTCTGGGATGTTGTTGCTTCCTAACTCCTTGAGTGGATGCCTGAGGTCAGAAATGATATGTGTGCTCATGAATGTACAGTTTTCTGTTAAAATCGGAGCCCGCTAGTTGGCCCTTGGATTCTTCAACGTTTGCGCCACTTTCCCAGCACATCCGTCCTTTTTGCTGCTGTATTCCTGGCTAATTTGGACTCTTCACGTCCTAATCATGGAACCAGCCACCACTTCCAGAAGCTGCGGTACCCTCTACAAGGAAATGTATTTGAGAACCAAAAAGTGGGCACACTTGCATCTTTCACTAAGGAAGCACTCACGTTACTGAATCTACTTACGTCGGGCATTCTGAATTGCAGAAGTAAATTTGGTCTCACTTGCTGTCATAATGCTGAGGAAACATTCAGTTTCTTGATGTGCTATAAGATCATAAATTCCTACTGCACTGCTCGCACATGCCGATAGTCCCAGGACTATGGGGAACTGAGGCAGGAGGATCAGGCAACTAGTGACTTAGCAAGAAGCTGTCTCAAAAAAAAAAAAAAAATTAAACAGGGCTGAGGATATAGCTCAGTGTAAAGGGTCAGGTTCAATCCTCAGGACTGAACAAAGAGGTTGAAGTTCACTCTTCTGAGCTCTTGGCACCGAGTGCCAACCACATGACGGAAAGCATTCCGTACACACTGTGGGGATGATGTGCATGCCGCCAGGCCTGCCGCCCAGAAGCCTGTCTGAGATAGGACTCCCATTCCAGGTCAAGGGTCCCTGCGTCGCTCTATTGTAGCCCCTTATCGTGTTTCTGACTCACAGCCTAAAATAACTTCCCTGGGTGCAGTTCACCTCAGGGCTCATTGTTTTAGGACATGCAGAAGCCACCAGTTTAGTCTACAAAAATTATTTTTCAGTTTGTTTTTTAAAATGATTAGGAAGTGATTCTGATAAAGATGGCAGCTTGACTGAGACTGGGACAGTATTGACTTCTATAAAGTCTGAGGTGTTACTTCAAAATAGATAGCTAGGAAGAATATGTGAGGCTTATTTTCCTTGAAAAAAAGATAACATCATTCCAAGAGGAAAAAAGAAACTCCAGTCAGATGGGCACCTATCCACCCATCTCCCTGTCTATGTTCATTTGGAGATAGAGTCTCACTAAGTCTTTACATGGACAAGGCTGGGCTTGAATTTGCATTCTGCCCTCAGCCTCCCAGAGTGCTGGGATGACCGGTGTGCATGGCCAAGCCCAGCTCACACCAGTTATTTGGATAGAATGTTTCAGATAGGACTTGGTTTGACAGGTATCGGAGAACAAGACAATCTCCAAGAGAAGACTGCTGAGCTAACACAGAGTAGCTGCAGACGACAGGGGCCATCCGACAGCTGCATCTGACAGCTACCATCCGTGGTGTGGAGGCACAAAGGGAAGAGGCTGGAGTTCCTAGAACTTAGCAGAGGACTGAACGGGTCCTGTGGTGCTTGACTGACTGAAGCCTCTGACTAGACTCTGCCTGGCTCCGGAAATAGCAGAAAAAGGGGAGGCTGAAGGGAGGAAGATGAGAAGGATTGTGACGGTCCTAGCTCTCCTGCTGAGTCTCCTCTGCCCTCTCCAGAGCTAGTGGAATCTAAAGCTGCTTCCCAGCCTCACAGCCCAGGGGTCAGGAGTGCGGAGTGGTTTGGAGCCGGGGGCAAGGAGTTACTAAGCAGCGCGGCTCCCCGGGGCCTCTCGCTTACAGCCACCCACGTGTAAGCGCCTTAGACCCGAGGCGCCGAAATGTGAACAGAGCAGCTCAGAGAAGACCCAGCGCTTCACCTTCAGCTTTGGAAAGTCCTCTTATGTCGAGATTGAGAGTTCAACTAAAATACTACTAAAGCACAGAACTGTGCATCACTGTAAAGGAATTAGATATAAAGAATCTGAATAACTCTGGTTACAGATATGAAACAAAGGTAAATTCTGATCTCTAGCTGGAGAAACAAATCCTGTTAGTGATTATAAGTTAATCTTTTTAGATGCAAACCTAATAAGCATGGAAATCTGCTTTTTAAATCACCAGAAGATTAAAAGATGAAGATTAGTTGGGGGAGAGAACTGTCAAGCACAAGTCAATGGAGGGAGAAAAGCAGAAACAGATAATATACTACAGAGGCTTAAGAAAAATAAATACAGCTGGGTCCGGTTCCACAAAAGGTTACATTTTAGATGGTTATAATTTTCCTTAACATACAGAGGCACACACCCCATAAGAAGAACAAAGAGGGGAGGCTACCTTCACTATGAAGACATATGGCGTTAGGAGCTGGGTGCGGTGGCACACGCCTGTAATCCCAGCACTTGGGAGGCTGAGGCAGGAGGATCACTGGGAGTTCTAGGATAGTTTAGGTAACATAGTGAGTTCAAAGACAGTATGAATTACACAGTGAAGCCATGTTTCAAGAACAAAACAAAACCAAACTACATACACACACACACACACACACACACACACACACAAAACAAGAAAAAAAAACAAAGACAGACATAAAATAGTATGCAGAATACAGTGCCATCTGTGTAAAAGAGGATGAAGTGTGTGTGTGTGTGTGTGTGTGTGTGTGTGTGTGTGTCTAATATCTTTGGAAAGTATTTTTGGAAAAACTAATAGCCTTGGTTGTGGATGGGGAGAGGAATGGAATAGTGAGGGTCAAGGACCAGAAAACTTTCCGCTTTCTCTCCTTGAGTATTGTATTTAAGGCTTAAAATCGTGTATGCATTACTTTTATTTTTACTTCAAAAATGAAAACAATAAACTTTCTTGATTTTTTAAAATATTTCTTGGTATTTCAGAATTTACTATACACAAGTTAATACCGTATGAAGCTCCAGTTCTTTTGCGTTATGTTGTTAACTGATAATAAGTGATTCTAGGCTTATTTAATAAACCTTCATAATCAAATCACAGTATACAGGGAATAATAAGCTAAAATTAAGGTTATTTCCTGATTTTTCTATTGCTCTAACTTTATGACCATTTCATTGTGATTACATGAACATAACGTTAAAATCTAATAGTGTTTTTAGATCCAGTGTAATATGAAAAAAATTAGTAGTAACTTGTCATTGTTATTAGAATCGTCGAGCCTGTATTGTGTTGGTAAGGCTGTCCCTTC
>PVIR01035454.1:0-16447 GCA_004026965.1 Petromus typicus | reverse complement strand
GAATTGGAGATCTTTTTTCTCCTTAGTCTTAAAACCAAGACTATGAAGATACAGAAGATCCTTCGTTTTATGTTTACTTTAATTAGGACATAAATGCTTCAAAAGAAATAAACTAAGTGAGAGGATTAGTTCAGGGATCAAGTGTTGAAATATTTGTTGGAAAGTTTAGAAAATTCAGTATTTATTCTCTCTCATTCTTAACCTCCAGTAAATTTCCATACCATGTGCACCAGGATGGCCTGAAACTTCACTGTTAAGAGTGAAGAGATAGGTTTGCTTTCAGTATGTTTTAAAAATTCTGCTTGGAATGAGAGATTCCCAGACACTCAGATTACTAAACATGACAGATACTTACGTCTCCACTTCTTACCTGTTCTTCCTTCCACCACCACTTGTCGGGAAGAGATACCTCCACTCACTGTTGTTACCACCACAGAATAGAGGCTGCCTGATTTCAGAGAGTGGAAGCTGTATTGATTAGTTTTCTTGGAGACACTTTCATTTTTGATGACCACATTTTCATGGATCAATAGGACTTGGTAGAATTCTATGTCTCCCAGTGCCTCTGTCCAGTCAGCAAACAGACTACGCGTCATCCCTTGGTTGACCACACGCAGGTCAGTCACTTGGGCAGGCACTAAAACACAGGAAGACAAACAGATACTTCAGAAAGTGTTAAAATGTGGGTCAAAATGGAAACTACTTGAAAAGTGCTAAAAAAGTGTTTTGGTTGTTTTAGTGATTACTCTCACATCTATTTCCTATGGCAAATGGAAATGTGCTCCTCTTCTACTGATGTTCTAGTATTTAAAATGAGCTGTTTATGTGGTAAATCAAAATGACTTAGGATATAAGGATGAGGTTGTGTATATGTATTAACTTTTATTTTAAATTCTAAGTAATGAAGGCTGTTATTTTGGAAGATTTATTTAATATGATTTTTCTGTCCTTACTTCCAAAAGAATTCAAAGCCCTGTGACCTGTCTGAGCCCCTGTCTGTTATGGAGTGGGACTGTCAAATCCCTTCAACCTGGTGACAAGGCTGCGGTCTAGCATACTAACTAGCTCTTTACTGGAACATTCACAAAAGAGCTACTTAATCATACATGAAAGTGTTAATAAGAAAACTATATTATCACATATGAAATAATAATGATAATATAACAGCTACTGAATGCCTACTATGTACATAGTATGTACATAGTACATACAATGCCTACTATGTACTATGTACATAGAGTTGATGTATAGTTCTTTTTACAAGGGAGAAAAAACCCTACTACCATAAAATGTAACTTTTTAGCTTACGTCACAATGCAGACAAATAAGCAACCTGAAGATATGTCTATCCTCTAAGAACAATGTGATCTTTTCCTAATTCATCTACTGTTACATCCAAGCTACCCATGAGTAATCTTATAGATACTGATGTTGGAACTTGCTTAGGATATATTCTTATTCGACCATAAGATCAGAATTTTAGCATACATCTCTTCTGAGTATATGACTTTTGGACTGATATAAATGTACTCATTTAAAAATGCTCCTATCCATGGAAAAGAAGATTCAGCATTAACGTTTAAATTTTACATGGAAAGCAAAAGAAATACGATGACCAAACTAATTTGGGAAAAAAGGGACAAAATTGGAGGACTAAACCACCTGATGTCACCAGACAGCCACAATAATTAAGCCAGTGTGATACTGACAAAGGACAAATGCACACACATTTAATGGGATAGAAGTGAAAGTCCAGAAATACATAACAAATAACATAGTCAAACTTTTTTTTTTTTTTTTTTTTTTTTAGGTTTTTTGAGACAGGGTCTTGCTTTGGAGTTTAGGCTGGCCCTGAGCTCAGCCTCAAACTCACATCACAGCAATCCTCCTGCCTCTGCCTCCCGAGTGCTGGGATTACAGGCGTGAGCCGCCATGCCCGGCACTGTGGTATGTGGTACTGGTTGCTGCTGGGTGTGAGTCTCCACACCCAGTATAGGTATGTGGTTATCAGGGATGGAACCAGGGTCCTTGCACTTGCATGACAGGCGCTGGAACCATTGAGCTAAATCCCCGGCCCTAGTCAAACTTTTTTTGTACTGTGAATTGAACTTGGGACCTTATGGCAGGTACCTGAGGTAGGTACCAGAACTACTGGGCTAAATATCCACCCCCAGTGATATTTTTAAAAACAGAGAAGCAAAGAAAAGTTAGTGAAGAAAGGAAAGTCTTTTAAAAAACTAGTTCTAGAATTACCCCTCAGGTGTCCATAGGCAAAGAAGCCTTGATATCATGTATAAAAATTTACCCAAAATGTTTTATAGAACTATATTTAAAGCTTACCACTAAAAAGCCTCTAGAAAATGGTTTTGTCATCTTGTGTTGGGCAAATGTTTTTTTAGGTATGATACCAGAGGTATGACCTATGAAAGAACTAATAAATTAGAAATCAAAATCAGGTACTTTTATCTAACAAAAATATTCTAATAAGATGAAAACACAAGCCATGGACTGTAATAAAATATTTCAAACCCAAATTTCTGACAAGACTTTTGTTTAGCATAAAGAACTCTCAAAACTCAATGATTAAAAAAAAAAAAAAACAACTACAAGAAAACGGGTAAAATACTCAAAAAGAAACTTCTTCAAACAAGATAAACTTATGAAAACATTCCTGAAAGACTACATTTCAAGTGTAAGTGAAATAAATATTTCATCTCTATTGCTCACACCACCCCAGACTTCTAAGTGCTAGGTGGAGAAAAAGACTTTTCTGGAGAATTCATAATTTTAAGATAGCTTCAAGATATTTACAACTTGAAGCCATAAAATCTGCTATTCAAAAAACCTCAAATTGACAACTTATATTAAAGTAAGTCTAGGTTGCCAGTGTTCTGATCACTGGAAAGAGTCAAGTTTTTTAAAAAAAATAACTTCATTTTGAAATCCACCTTCAAACAAGGTCTCAAAGAATTTTGATAAAATAAAATTCCAAGAAATATGAGCTTGTAGTAAAAAGAAATCATAAATGTCTAAGGAATCAAACACTATAAGCAAATAATCAAAAGAATGCAAGACATAATTTCTGAAGATGTCAGATGTTATAATGATCAGACAACGTAAAATGAAAATTTTAATTTACAGTGGTAATAAAGAAGAATGAAAATACAACTAAAGAGCAAAAGATCACCACAGAGATTTGGAAGAGACCCACAGAGGGTATTTAAAAGTGAAAAGCAGAGCAACTAAATTTTAAACTCAATAGGTAGACTGAACTTTGAGGAAGGGCACTATCTGAAAACAGCAGGATAAACAAAAATATTTGTACATATAGATGACTATTGTGAAACAAAAGAACATCAAAGGTAAAAAGTAGACTTTAAAATCAGACATATTAAACAGACAGATTTGTCAAGCAAAATAGGAATTAGACAACTGACAGACAACAGCAACAGTAGCTGGGAATGGGTGTGCATCCCTATAGTCTTGGTATTCAAGAGGCTGAAGCAGGAGGATCACTATCTGTTTGAGGCCAGTCTGGGGTACATAGAGAGCCTTAGGCCAGTTTGAACTACATAGGGAGACTTTGACTCCAACAACAACAACAACAACAACAACAACAACAACAACAAATGGCAGAAGCAGCAGTAACAATAAAGTCTAGAATAACAGCTTCAATGGGCTGAGAGAAAATGGCTTTCAGCACTACAGCAGAAACCAAGGATGTATCTTGCAAGACAGAGATATATAAAAACATGCTCAGAAAAGCCAAAGTGGAGACAGTTTGTCCCTAAGAAATCTCAATAAATTTAAGTGTTATTCAGGATGAAGGAAAATAGTATCATGTAATTCAGATACAGAAAAAAGGAGAAAAGTGGTAAATTGGTAGACTAAGGGGCTAAAACAATTATTTATTCTGCATAAAACAATTATGTTTTGGGGACATTTCAAAAAAGGAAAGGGAAATATAGGTTATCATGTAACCTGGAAAGGTGCATATGGAGGACATTGGTATCTATACCCACATGCTTTCTGCCTCAGCCAGCACTGAAGTTAAATTATTCATGCTCCTTTCTAATGCTGTTACTTGGCCTCTAAGCCACAATACCACTTGTGAAGAGCAGAGTGACAGGGCTGGGGATATAGCTCAGCAGCACTGCATGTGCCTTGCAAGCTCAAGCTCAAGGTCCTGAGTTTGATCCCTGGAACCAGAAAAGAAAAAGTGCAGAAGGACAACAGGAATTTCCCCTCTCTTTATATCACCATCCTTGTCTCTCCTCTATTCTTCTCATCAACATAAAAATGCTATTGCTTCTATGCTTAAAATGTAATGATCCTCCTTTGAAGGTCAATACTTTCTCTCGTCTATGCTGTTCTATTTCTCTGCTCTATTTTGGAATGAGGGGCTTATTCTCTATGTGTTTCAATTTTAGCAAAACAAACCCAAGCAAAGTAAAAAGAAGGAATTATTGAAGCTAAGAGCTGAACTTAGTAAACAGAAAACATAACAGAAAGGATCTATAATGCAAGGTGAAGTGCATAATAGGCACGTAATAAACACTTGCAGTTGTGTGCTAAATACTTCAGCAGTGTGAATACTGTAAAATCTAGAATTCATAAAGATTATTACCTGTTCTTCCTTTTATCGAAGAGGAATTTTTCAAGTCTCCACTGATGCTGGTGACAGTAGCCGTGTATTTTCGTCCAGGTACCAGGTCAGTGAAAGTGAATTCTTTGGTGTCTTTGGAGAGGGACTTGTGGATGAGGAGGAGGTCTTGGTCAGCCAGGGAGATGATGTATTTCTCCCACTCGGCTACAGGCGTCTGCCACATGATCCCCAGGGAGCTTTCATTGGCATGTTTGACCCGAAGCTGGAGGACAGCCAGGGGAACTGAGGAAAAAGAGTGTTGAATGCCTTGGACACACTTGCAACATATCTTTTAGAGAGCTCAGGAGTGTTATAGCTCAATATTTCTTTTCTAAATGCTTATGACTGTTGAGAAAAGGGGGAATTTTATACCAAGAAATTTAATTTATGAACATAACCAGAAATAAGGACTCCAAAGAATGTTGTTGGAATATGTCAATAGTTGCTGTGTCATCATTTATCTTTGACCATCTATTATTTTATTAGCCTTTATCTTGTCCTGTGTACTCTGTGATATAAAAAATTTATCATAATCCTGTAACTGACATCACCATAAAGAAAAGTCTAGGCTTGAGTGTTTAGATGGAGTGAAAGGTATTTGGTATCTCTTATACTTTGGAAAAATCACATGCTTCTTTCTCTCTTTTCTGCAGAAGGAATGCTATTTTGTCATAAAAGAGTGGTAGCTCATAAGTAATAATAGCATTTGGGTAAGAATCTATCTTACCAAAAGGATCAAAACTGTTTTTGCTTCTTTCAAAATATTTTAATTACTGTAATCATTAGGAGATGTTAGTAACAGCAAAGTATTGGTGCCACAAATCATCAGGAAAAGGCAATTATGAAGGAATCCAGGGTATAAAATTATATTGAGATTTTTGCATCAAAGGAATTGTCCATAATTCTATCCTAAATGAACTCTAGTTAATAGAAAGGATTGTTTACACCAACAGTTATGGTATTCAGCATATGCAAATGCACTTTAAGAAAAGTCCTAAGAATCACAGCAGTGTAAGGAAATCCCCATTGTACCTAGATCTTACTCAAATATTTCCTAAATATTTGAAGTCAATGATAAAATATTGTGGTGGACAAAATGCCTGTCCTGTGAATGCTAACAGTAGCTTTGCTTGAGCTTATATAGGGCTTTAATCACTTTTCAACGGATATTATGAACTGGCATGCTGAGGGGGTGTCTCAATCATTTAATGCAAACTTCTTCTAATAAGAGTACTGAATGAATGGAACTATTTCCTCGTTATCAAGCCAGACTAAGAGATGAGATATTTGAATTTCACACCAATTATAGAATATTTCAGATCACATTGATCATCATAGATTTGTTGAACCTGGAAGTCCCTTATTTGACAGCTGAGAAAACAGGCTTAGAGCAGTTACTCAAGAGATTGTATTGGATGATGACACCAAGAATACCGAGACCCATGTTTCAGTGTCCTTTTCCTTTTTGTTATCCTTTTGCGTAAGACACAAGCACATTCCTACCCTCTTTCATCACCCTTCCTTGGTATCTGAAATACTCATTTTATTTCATTAGCAAAGGTGCTTCTACAGGGAGGATTAGTCTTTATCATATGCTTATTCTTTTGGCATTGAGAATATTGTTCTCTCACAAAAAAGTGACATTATTAGTTGAAATGATTTGTGATGCTCTAATTTAACAACATGAAATGTTAGAGGCTCTATGTTGTGCTGCAGGCCTGTAATATCTCAAATACAGGGAGCACCAGGGCCTGACATTGGTGGTATTCTGGGTTACTAGGTGAGGGAACAAATTGAAATTCCATCAGTCAGTACCTTCACATTTGCTTACCTGTTCGACCTTGACAACGCTCAGAATTCTTCAGATTTCCACTCTCCACAGTGACTTCTACTTCATACTGTCTTCCAGGTATGAGACCCTCATCATCCAGAACATAATGAGTTTTCTCCTTTCCCACAGTGATGTTGAGCAGCACTGAAGAGTCATTGAGCAGCACGAAGCGGTACTGCTCCCAGTCTCCAGCAGGGGGAGACCAGCTCACTACAAGGGAACTCACCCCACCATTGGTTTTGGCTTCAAGGTTCCCAACTTTATCTGGAACTAAAAAACGAAATTATATCAAGAAGAAGGTACTAAAAACCAGAAGTAAAAATACTCAACTATTTTTCATAGGCAGTAGTAAATAGGAGACACAGTGTCTGCAATTCAAAAGATTTCTATCCCTTCCTGTGTCTGTGGAAGATAAGTACTTTTTCATTTTGGAGACTTTGAGAGCCAAGAATGTGTGCTACAATCATTTTTAGTAACATACCTGGTACACACTCTCTATAACATTTGTAATAATCTAGTGATGCAAATGTTGACTTATAAATTGCACCCTACCCCAACAACAAAACTGATGTTGCTTCCAATGATGGTGACAGTGATAGGTGTAACATTTTTTGGAAGAGATCTAGATTTTGTGGTCATTAAATATTGTTTTCCATATAAAAAGAACAAACTTCTTGCAGTGGAGCTCTGGTTCCATTATTCTTTTGCTTACAAACATTCAAACTCTTCTAAGGAAATTAAAGGATAAAAGAAGTCCTTCACTTGAATTTGTGGTTCTTCAAATTCAGACGACTTTTCTTTCCAGTCTTACCTCTGACCACTCCCTGAAACCACCCTCCCTCATTCCTTACTGTTTCCAGGACTGGCTTCCACTTGTATGGTTCTGTAGAGCAGTAGGCCTCCTGGGTCTCTCTCTCTGGGCCTTTGCTTATCTTATTCTTTCTACTTCAAGTATCCTTTCCTCTCCCTTCTCCATTTATTTGTCAAGAGGTTAACACATTTTAGGTCCTAGACTCTCAAGTTTTCACTGATATTTTGAGTTTCCTCTTTTCCATAAATCTCTTACTTGAGATCTCTAACACCACAGAGATTATAGTCTGAATCAAACATCTTAGTTTAAATTATAGCTCTACCACTTACTGGCTGGATGGTGAAGAACAAGTTATTTAATTCTTGGGAATTATATGTAAAATAGTTGCCATAAGAGAACATCTCTTATAGTTTTTTCATGAGAAATAAGTAAAATAATGGGTGTAAAGTGTTTAGCTAGTGCTTGCAAGGCAGAAATATCAATATCACTATCATTATTAAGAAGTATTATGTTTAGTTTTCTTGTGTGTATTTTATGTTTAAAATAAAAAATGTAAAATTTTTAAAGCAAGAATCTACAAATTTTTTCCAGAAAGGAAAAATGGTAAATGTTTGGTGCTTTGCAGGCCACATATGACCTGTATTTCATATATTTCTTGGTATTTTTGTTAATTTTTACAACTCTTTAAATACAAAAAGAACTACTCAGCGTGGGGCAATAGAAAAAAGCCACTAACCATGGTTAGCCATAGGTGTAGTCTGTATAACCCTTCATTGCCCTGAGTGCAGTGGCATGTCTTACCCCTTTTAACAATGCTCCGAGATCATCATATAGAAATTGATTCTTACACAGTGCTGGATAAATCTTTGGTGATGCTAATTAATGAATTGATTTATACATAGCCTGATTAAGTAAGTACTGAATGATTTTCATTATAAGAATAGATCTGAAATGTTTTTTTTATTAAAGCAATTTTAATGTATCTATAGTCATTAAATCATGTGATATTGAAAAGCACAAGGCAGAGATAATATGCAGATCATTCACAAATCCATGCATATTTGCTTAAATAAGTTAGATGAATTCAGTTATTCCTCTGCTTTACTTACTGTATGCATTGGTCCAGACCCACAGACACTCTCACTCAAAAGGACTACTTCTCAAGTACAAAAAAAGAGTTTTTCTTCTTTTATTTTTACCCTATTCTAAGATGAATCAGAGAATAACTTGCAGAGCCAGAGAATATTCTAGAGCTCAAGACTTACCTGTTCTGCCTACCGCCATCTTATGAGCTGATTGTTCACCGGAGATACAGCTGATGATAACTTGGTAAAGTCGTCCAGGGGCTAAGTCTTTAAAGAGAATTTCAGTAATCTCAGGTGCTAATATTCTGAATTCTTTGACGGTTCCTTGCTGAGAAAGTGTAATGTTGTAGATATCTATATTTCCAGGAGGTCTTTGCCACTTGACTTTTAGAGAGGTCAAACTGCCATCATTTGTCACTTTTAGATTTGAGACTTCCATGGGGACTAATTAGCAAAGAATGGAAAAGAGATTTCACTCAGGATGTCTTACCTGAAGGGTTAATTTTGACCTATATTATGACTTTCAAGTCTTACTCATTAATTTGATGAAAACAACCACTTTGAGAGACAAAAGTAATACAATAAAACCACAAAAATAATTTTTCAAAACTAAGGAAAGCTCTCTGGCCCATGGCAAGAGCACTATCCTGGAAGACAGGACTCTGAATTCTGTTTGGGACTTGGCCAGCTCTCCACAGCACTCTGGACAGTGCTTCTCTGACTCACTGAGCCTAGTACTCCTAACTGACAAATGAAGCTTGGTAAAAAGACTTAAAATGGTCCTTCACATTCTGCAATTCTTGGGGTAGAATGTACAAAGAAGTGTGTCAAAATTTTTCTCATCTTGGTATGTATTTGTGTGTGTGTGTGTGTGTGTGTGTGTGTGTGTGTGTGTAAACAACATAAGTAATTTTGCATGCTAGAATATTTTCTTTTTACTTTAAATCATGATAAACTTAAGGAATTGTGTTATTATTTCATCAAAGGGAATATGTGGGAAAAGAGATACTCTGCTGAGTATTTTTTCTACCTTTTACATTGTTGTAATTTGGTTCTCACTGATGGCATTAATAAATTAACATGGTATCATTAAAAGGATGATTATAGTACAGTGACTTTTCTTAGGGCAGTTAGAAGTGTAAATTGCTCTTTGTATCTACACTAATTCTTGAATTACATGTACATTTTGTTAGGAAAGTCTGTATGAGACATGTCAGAAAGGTACATAAAAGTACAGCTTTCTTTCTTTCCCATTAGCCTCTTATTGTTTAAGACATGGAGTAAGAGTACTACTAGAGTAATTTCTAAGGTATCACATATCTTAGAGTTTATCCTATAGGTAGATAACTTATTAAGATGTGTCATTATTAACACATCAGACCTAGAAATATTCAAATATACTAGAATATAAGATCTATGAGAGCAATAAATTTATCTTTTTGAAAGTTATTATGCCAATAATGACTAGAATATAGTTTACATTCAATAAATACTGGTGGAATGAACAAATGAATACATATGTTAATTACTAATTAGTACTAAGCACAGATTATTCCATTAGTTTAAGTTAGGCCAAGATAATAGGTTGTCATTGTGTCTGAAACAATTCTATTTGGGAAAAATAATTGCACAATTCAACTATGACTGGGCTGAGCTTTCCTGCCTGCAGACGGATTTGAGGACTTGACTCTTGTTTTCACCTCTGGTAGCAACAGGGTCTCTGGTGGTCTCACACGCTGTGATGCTCCAGGAAAGAACTAATCTGGGATCTACATAATTCCTCAAGGATTATTGCTGACATCTTCCCTACCTACAGGATCTTCATCTACAAGAATAATTACAGGAATCTACCTTGCTTTCTATGTGCTGGGATTACAGGTGTGAAAGCTTGGTACCAAATAAAAGTGTGGCAAGCTTGAGTATTTCATCTTTTACTACCTAGAATAGCGTGAGTCAAGGCAAAGCTCAGCTTCTTCTCTAAGTCATATTTTACACCTGATGATTGGTTGTTTCACCTTGTGCTATTGGACTCATAGGAGATTAGAACGTATTGTAAAGATTCTAGATATGTCCTCTTCTCCTGTTTCCCACAGTTATTGGGTCCTAAAATGCTTTTTGGATAGAGGGTTTTGGAAATGGCTGTCACATGGAGTAGGTCCACAATCAGCTCCAAGAAAGTGGTCGGTCTTGTTTACTGTGACTTTTAAGAGAAGAAGTAGCAGTACTTAGCAAGGAGAAAGAAGTACTGAAAAAGAGAAGCCGGGACCATATCAGCAACTAAGTTTACAAACATCAAAATATTGCCAAAGGGTATCCTAAACTCTAGAACAAAATGGAATTCTTCCTTTTCTATATAGGAAAGTGGATATACATATGATATTTCTATAAGTTATACAATTTTCAATTTGTTTTACCTTCCCAGTATTCAAATAACTTAATAAACTTGATTCAAATTTAACTTGTACTTTATTCTTTTTATTCCATGAGAGAGGAATAACTTACCTGTTCTGACTAGTTTCCACCTGTAATTTTGCAGTCCTGCAGCCATGGTCACAATCGTGAAGTTGTAAAGGTGGCCAGGTATCAGTCCATGAAAAGTGTAAGAGTTATTGTGTTTGTCTACAGTATTATCATGAATTAGGCCATCTTTATCTGTTAACATCAGCCTATATTGTTCCACATTTCCAGAACCATGGGACCAGGAAATGAGAAGAGAATCAGTTTTTGCAGAAATTTCCATATCTTTTACTGGAGAAGGCACTAGTAAGATAAAAAGCATATTCAAATGTTATTAATTAATTCTCTCACAGGACATAGAAACACGTTTAATTAGAAGTCAGAGTCTATTGATGCTTCTTCATAGAGCTTAACTTGTTTACAGCAATAATGAATATTGGCACTCTTCATATTTCATTGAATCTCCAGTAGTGATCTTTTCCAAAGTCTGCAATCAAAAGCAGTGTCAGAATTCACCTGTCCTTTTCTACTTCTTAGTAGGTATTAAGGTAGTTGTTCCCAATGGAATATGGTACCGTAAATAGAAGAGATAAAGAAAAGAGTGAAAAATGGAAAAAGAGGTAGTTACAATCAGAGAAAAGGAGGGGAGAGCAAATGATATGATAAACATGTATTTTGGGGAAACAGAAATGTTTTGGGGTTATCACAGTGATATATGGGTATACTTATATCAAGGGAGAAAAGACTTGTTTCAAACTGGAATTTTTAGAAAATCATCACAACTTGATGTTATGATTAGAATGTATAAAAGATAAAGGCATTTATGAGATAAGTTTTATGGCACAAACCCAGAATAGGAGGCAAAAAAATCTTGTTTTCCAGGGTGTGAATTAGATGGGACATTAGGGAAGCATCTACTTCAAAATGAAGTTTCTGGACTTACTCAAAATACCCAATGGGTCAGTGGCCCAGCTCCCGTCCTGGGTCAGTCTGCTCTTGCATAAATATCACACAACTGCTTTTTAAGAAGTTAGTAAGTTTGTTTGTTTATTTATAGTCTGGGGACATCCTCACTTCCATTCCTTGAGTGACATATAACTTCAAAGGTATCACAGATTACTAAGTACAGATAATACAGGTCTTACCTGTTGATGCATTGGTGTAAATTGTGGAGGAACGTTTATTCCCAGAAACAGCTGTGATGGCAATATTGTAATTACTACCAGCAGTGAGGTTAGAAAAAGTGCATTCATTCCATGAAGTGCTTTCTTGAATTTGGAGCCCTTGTATCTGTTTGTTATTATCATCAAATAACTGCACCTCGTACCACGTGACTTTTCCAGGAGAATGAGTCCACCAAACCTGCAAGCTGGTTGAAGTAATCTTCTCTTTACTGACCTCAAATCTAACAGGAGGTGCAGGATCTGCAAGGCAAGTTCCAAGAAAAAGAACATGTCTTGAAGGCCTTTGCAAAGAAATGCTTATATTCCAACAATACAGATTCATTCTCTTCTAGAACTTGAATCCGCTGCCTGGTGCATTAAAATTCTGCTTCAATTCCAAACTTACCACCTTCTTCTTTAAAAAAAAAGTGCTTAGCTACTAGTCATGTGAATTCCACTTTTAATGAAATTTTGTTAAGGTAGCTTTGACCTTGGAAATTTGAGCAAAATTACATTCACTTGAGCTTGCATATTTAGCAAACTTTTTGAACACTGACAAAGATTGAAGTTGTGCCTGGATATATACTGAAGACTGGAACGGAAAAATACAGAGAGTAAGAAATAATTTGGAATTCATGCTGCATTTTTTCCTAGTTGTTGATTGTTGGTGTCATTTGTACATAACTCTGGATGGTTTTTAGCTGTTAGTTTAGACCGTTAGACAGTTTGATTATCACCCTAAGGTAGGTTTAGTGGCTTACCAAAATGGGTTCTCCTAACTGCTGATTTTTCTCTATACCTCTAGAATTTAAAATTCTCAGTTCTGGAGTACTTTGGAGTCCCCAGAGCAGGTAATAATGGAGAAGTTTTATGTCAGATGTTCATTTCAAATCCTAAACCCATGGTCAGCTGAAGAACACTGCTTGGTCTGTATTGATCCTTCATTGCTGAACTTTAAATAGATGAAGAACATATTGCTGGTAGAGAAAGTAGGTCAGTGGTATTTAGTGGGCAGCCATACATTTGGTAGTGTGAAGAGTCAAATCTGAGAGATAAGTCTGTCCCTGTCACTGCATGCTGACAGAACTTCTGAGAGACTCCTGTATATGGGAATTTTTCAGGAATTCCACACAGCTCTTATTCTAGACAGTGGGGTCAAGACATTGAAGATCATTTTTTTAGGGTTAGGTCATCTATTTTAGTGGCATGACTATACAACTTCACTTCAATGCTTCTTCCTAGTAGAATATATTTGTCTGACAAGATAACATCAGGGATTTTAGACCTGATTGGAAAAGTATAAGTTTGAAGATACAATTGTGATTAATATAAAATGAACAGTAAATAATGTAACCTCACATTGTATTCAAAAGGTCTTTGTGGATATGCAGCTCACAAGATTATGTGGGTAGACAACTGTCACCATGGAGTTAACACAAGCTTAAAATCTAATGTTTTTGTATTTTATGCCGATTTATCCAAGTAAATAATCCTATAAAAATTATATACCATATAAAATCTTGTGATAACAATGAAATTACTAAAACACCAATGTTAGCTTGTGAGGAAGACTGAGGCATTAGCTGACACAGAAAGCTTAAAGTATGGAGAAGTTGGGCAGATGAGGTTGTATGGTTCACACTACAGCACTGCCTTGCTTCACCAGAAGGTGACGGGCTGTCATCTGGTGGTCCAGGCTAGCCTCTGGCTTACCTGCTCTGTAGCTGTGTAGTTAGGCAATGTGTGAGCATCTCAAACCCTCGAGCATCTGAGCCATGTGATGCTGATAATAATGCTATGTTTTCAGTAGAGTCTTTAGGAAAGTTTTAGATCATATATTACATAAAACACGTAGAGCAGTAGCTGGCATAGAGCATGTGCTCAGTATTAGCTATATTATTGTTCTTACCCAGTCATCAGAAGACGTTAATGCTCAAGAGGCTGTTAATTTAGTGTTGGGAACATGAGCTTTGAAGTCAGACAGAACTAAAGTCAAATCTCAGCTCCCTCACTTACCAGTTAAATTATGTTTGAGCAAATTATGTAAAAACACCCAAGCCTCTTTCTTTTTTTTTTTCTATTTCCTTTTTTTTTTTTTTTTTTTTTTTTTTTTTTTTTTTTTTTTTTTTTTTTTTTTTTTTGAGACAGGGTCTTGTTATGTAGCTTAGGCTGGCCTCAAATTCACTATGTAGTCCAAGATAGCTTTGAAATCACAGCAATCCTACTTAGCCTCCTGAGCCCTGGGATTATAGGCATGAGCCACCACACCTGGCCCTAAGCCTTTATTTTCCCATTTGTCTGGAGAACAAAATGATATAATGCCTACATTGCAAGAAAATTTTGAAAATTAACAGGATATAGAGGAGATCTTAGCTGGCATGTAATGGGCACTCAGTAATATAAACTTATTTCTATTTGATTGTAAAAAATATTTTTCCTCTGAATCACTCATGAAATAGAGATAAAAGTATAATAAAAAACTTTGAAACTAAACTGATGATAGTACAATTGCCTCCATTATGGTAAAGCCTTGGTAAAATATTAGAACTAACTTCTGACCCTTAAGATAAAATAAAAAAATCTCCAAGATGATCCTTATTTATGGGATCTTGAGAAAAAGGCTTCTTATGAGGGTCAATATTATTTAAATTTTCTGTCCTGTATAACAGCTTACATCTAATGATGTCATGATAAAAGAAAAGAACGTACTCGTCCCTCACAGAACGTTTCCTCATTGCTGGGCAGGAACAAGGCGTTTCTGTACCATGAGATTCTTATCACCAGTCAGTCTCAAGAACAGCGCTATGGTACCCAAACTGGAAAGATGCACTTTTGCTAAAGTAGCATGTTAAGAACAAGGAAAAGAGAGACAGTTGTTTCCAGTGATAGTCCAGAAGAGATTAATCCTGTCATCTCTGTCTCCTACCAAGTCAGATGAAGGTTAAAGAAAATAATGTGACTAATGCAATCTAAACATATGTAATCTGCAAAATCTGATCTATAGAAAATGCATTTTTAAAGTTTGCATGTCTAAAGGGTGAAGTTCAAAAATGCAGACTTTATCTAATCTCTCTGAGCCAGAAAACAAAACAGTCACCCCTTTGTACATCCGCTAGAACAAAGGAACAATGAGGCTGGGAAGTGCCTGGGCTGCGGGAACCTGCTCTGGAAACAAACACTTCAAACCCATTTACACTGTGATAAAGGCCTGTGCTGGCAGAAGTCCACCATTGCTACGCATGCTGCACAAAAGTGAAATACTTTTCAGCTTTCTTTTTCATCTAAACCGAGGGGAAACTTGCTGTTTTAAAACTTTTCTGTATTTTATTGGGTAGAAGTTAGGTATTTCTGTTAGGGTGAAAACTTCATGTGTATGTGTGTGCATATATGTATTTCATGTATGTATGAGTTTGTGTGTGAGACAGAGATTTAATGCTACTTGACAATTAGATTATATATATGTAAATTTCCTATTATGCATATTAAAAATCCTATTTATATAATTCACTCTGATGGCTAGAAGCATTGGTGCATGCGTGTGTGCATTTATAGCCTTTCTGGGTTTTCTTCTCATCACACATATAGTCACATATAGTCTGGTAAAGTATGAAACATGAGGACTGTTGAAAACCCTGTCAGTACTTTTATACGCACCAGTATATCAAGATTTACCATTAACCATGTATTTAGTACACCTTTGTTATTCTTTGTTCAAATAGACTCAAATGTGGAGTGCCAATGAAAAATTCTACAGTATTCATCCTGCACGCTTGAATGGATCTATTACCTGGAATCCCCTGAATTTCACAAGTAGACTTGATATTAACTGAACTTTTCTATTTTCAAAGAAAAAGACAAAGCAGGAAAAATTGATAAACAAAAATGAAATATTTTAAAAAATGTTTCTAGGGCTGGAGATTTAGCTCAGTGGTTCTGGCGCCTGCCTTGCAAGGGACCAGGTTTGATCTGAGGTAACCACATACAACAGTGCCAGGCATGGTGACTCACACCCACTAGCAATCAGTACCACATGCTACAATGCCAGGCGTGGTGGCTCATGCTTGTAATCCCAGCACTCAGGAGGCAGAGGCAGGAGGATTGCTGTGAGTTCGAGGTTTGCCTGCACTATATAATGAGCTCAAGGCCAGCCTGAACTACAAAGCAAGACCCTGTCTCAAAAAAAAAAAAAAAAGTTTTAGGGCCGGGGATTTAGCTCCGTGGTTCCAGCGCCTGTCTTGCAAGTGCAAGGGTTTGATCCCTGGTAACCACATACAACACTGGGTGTGGAGACTCATGCCCAGCAGCAACCAGTACCACATACCAAGTGTGGGGTGTGGTGGCTCATGCCTGTAATCCCAGCACTCAGGAGGCATAGGCAGGAGGATGCTGTGATGTGAGTTTGAGGCTGAGCTCAGAGCCAGCCTGAACCACAAAAGCAAGACCCTGTCTAAAAAA
>PVIR01035453.1:0-16459 GCA_004026965.1 Petromus typicus | reverse complement strand
ATAACAATGCTGGGTGTGGAGACCCACACCCAGCAGCAACCAGTACCACATACCACAGTGCCGGGCGTGGTGGCTCACGCCTGTAATCCCAGCACTCGGGAGGCAGAGGCAGGAGGATTGTGATGTGAGTTTGAGGCTGAGCTGAGGGCCAGCCTGAACCACGAAGCGAGACCCTGTCTCCAAAAACCAAAAAAAAAAATAATAATAATTTTGCATAAAAACTTTCTTTGAGACTGAACCAAATCTGATTGGTTTTCAACTTAAAAATAAAATAAAAAAGCTATTCTTGTAGTTATTTATTACTTTTCTCTAATTCTAATGCTTTAGGAATGTATAAAACAGTAAGTATTCAAAGTTCTTTCTGTCCAATTTTTTGATTCTGTGAACTAAATTTTTCTCAAACTTTTTAGGCTTACACAATAGCTTATACAATTACCTCTGTTTGTACCCAGATCATGGACACAGACAATCAGCATAGCTAATATTCTAAACATTATCTTATTAAAAATGAATTTTTAGGGCCAGGGATTTAGCTCAGTGGTTTTGGTGCCTGTCTTGCAAGCGCAAGGACCTGGGTTTGATTCCCCAGTAAACCACATACAATACCAGGCATAGAGACTCATGCCCAGCAGCAATCAGTACCACATACCACCGTGCCGAGTGTGATGGCTCACACCTGTAATTCCAGCCCTCGGGAGGCAGAGGCAGGAGGGTTGCTGTGATGTGAGTTTGAGGCTGAGCTCAGGGCCAGCCTGAACTACAAACAAGACCCTACCCCTCCCCCCAAAAAAAAGAATTTTTAGGGGAAACATTTCAAAGTTTATTTGTTCCTCATGTAATTAAAAAAATAGCACTGGTTGTGTCTTTGAGGCAAATTGATGATATATTGATTTATTAGTCATAAAATAGCGTTTAAGAGGAAATTAACAGATAAGTCAGTTTTAAAAAGTTATGTGTTTTGGTTCAAATGAGTACATTTACTCACATTTGATAATTTGTTATAAATGCCAGATTCCATACCCCACTGTTCTTCCCACTATTCAGATTTTATGTTTATCCAGCAGCTGTCTTCAAGGTAAATGTGCCAAATGTGAATTATTTTCTATGCTACTGGGTACCAGTTGGTAGGAATGATGTTCATTGTTTTTGCCTTCAATAGTATCATTAAAACTCTAGTCAGTTAATCATCAAAGGAATTACACAAACAACTTTCAATTGCACCAAACATAACAAAGCTTGTCAAATTTATTTTTATACAAAATTTCCATGACAATAATAAAGCAAACACCAACGTCTGTCAGGCACCACAGTTTCTGCATCAGTTTTATATTTATCCATGCTAAACTTGTCAAAATATGATGACTATCTCCATATAAATTTATTTGCTTGAGATTTTGTACATACTTTTGCCAAAATAAAAGACTCAAGTAATATGCATACCTGTGAATGTTCAAATCATTATCAAATGATAATTTTGTAACAGGGAATATAAATGGGTATTTTGAACCTCCTCTACTTTTTAAATAAATATTTTGTATGCATTAGGTTTTAATATAGTCATACAGTCCTTCTATGGTGCTATAATTTACATGGAAAGCTAAAATATTCCAGTGATATTAAAAAAAACAAGTGAGTATAAAGAGATTAGTGAGTCTCTTATATCTCTTTTACTCTTCCTTCCAAGCCCCATAATTTGGAGTATTTTCTGCGATCAACATTACATAGTCCCATATTGAAAGCTGAAGAACATGTAGAACTACATCTGGGGACAGGTAGAAGAAGTTGTTGATTTAGGTAACTTTCAAATCTAAGTTCTTATTTAGAACTAAGTTGAGAGTTTTCAAGTGCAGCCAGCAGGCAAGTTTAACGGTTGTCCCACAGACGAACAACTCCACTCTTGAAAAATTATTACCATTTCTCTATACTTACATTTCTGATGGATAATTCTAGATTTTTCATGACAGTATGAATTAACTCTCCAGTGCAGACTTGGGCTATTTTTAACAGCATGTTCAATAGAGTTTTTTCAAGTTTTCTTTTTTATATTTTTCTTGTAATTAAATAAATTGTACTGATGGAGCTTAAGACAAAACATATGTCTATATTTTCCTCTTACTTTGGGGTCTCTTTACAAATGCCAAATATTGAAAAAAATAACTTTAATTTATGGAACCTGTAAGGAATAGGAAAAAAGGAATATCTGGGAAGACCATGAAGGGCATGACCTTGAGGACTATATGTAGTTCCTGGTCTTGGGTCCAGGTTGTGCTTCTGGCTCACAGCAAACTAAACAGTGGTCCCCTGCCTTCCCCTTCTGCCATAATGCTCCTGCTTTGGAGCACAATGACCATGTACTGAATTCAATTTGTTCCTGAACTTATTATTCTACACATATTCATTTCATGTATAAGTTTTATCCTATTATATTTCACTAAGATTAATTTCTTTTTAGTGTTGCATTTATTCAAGTGTGAGATAAATCAACAATTTTATTTGGAGCCTTATCGATATGCTTTTGGACTATTTCTAGTTATACCAAAGCCTCTCTCCCTCCCTCCCTCCTTCTTTCCCTTTAAAGAATCTGAGTTCCTGACTAAAGCTTCTAATTACAAGTATCTGAAACATCATTGGAATAAGCCATGAACCTACATACGATTGGACCTATATTTGCATTTTATAATATGTTTGATAAAATTACTAGCATCCTTTAATTCTTTGATTCAGTGAGTAGGAATATGGCCCACACAAAGGGAGCAAGGCTTGGACTGTGTGAGGTGAAGTGCTCCAAGAAAGTATTAAATTTTGAGTTGTGATACCCCCCACCATGTCCCTGTTGCTTAGAATTGCTTTGGCTATTCTAGGTCTTTTGTGGTTGCAGATGAAAGTTTGATTTTTTTTTTCTCTAGATCTGTGAAATATGCTGTTGGGATTTGAATCGGCATTGCGTTGAATGTGTAGAGTAGTTTTGACAATAGCCATTTTGACAATATTGGTTCTTCCTACCCAGGAGCAAGGCATGTCTTTCCATTTTTTGATATCATCTTCTATCTCCTTTTTTAGAGTGCTATAGTTTTCAGAGTAGAGGTCTTTCACCTCCTTTGTTAGATTGATTCCTAGGTATTTTATTTTGGGGGTGCTATTGTGAAAGGGATTGACCCTCCAATTTCTATCTCAGTGGGTCTACTGTTTGTGTATACGAAGGCTATTGATTTTTGAATGTTGACCTTGTAACCAGCTACGCGGCTAAAATTGGCGATTAGGTCCAGCAGTTTTTTGAGTTTTTAGGATCCTCTAGATAGAGTATCATGTCATCAGCAAATAATAACAATTTATTTTCTTCTTTTCCAATCGTTATTCCTTTTATTTCTTTCTCTTGCCTAATTGTTATGGCTAATATTTCCAGAACTATATTGAATAGAAGTGATGAGAGAGGACACCCTTGTCTTGTTCCTGATCTTAATGTGAATGGTTTCAATTTTTGACCATTTAGTATGATACTGGCTGAAGGTTTCTCGTAGATAGCTTTTATTACTTTGAGATAGAGACCATCTATTCCGATCTTCTGTGGAGTTTTGAACATAAATGGGCGTTGTATTTTGTCAAACACTTTTTCTGCATCAATTGAGATGACCATATGATTTTTGTCCTTAAGCCTGTTAATATAGTGTATAACATTGATTGATTTATGTATGTTGAACCTTCCTTGCATCCCTGGGATGAATCCAACTTAGTAAGGGTGTATAATCTTTTTGATAATTCTCTATATTCTGTTTGCCAGAAAATGCTCAATGTAAATAGGGTGAAGCGGGAAAATGTTGAGATTGTAACAAAAAAGTAAGGAAACAAATTTTATGTATATTGGGGGGCAGTAGGTTGGGTAGGGTTATGGGAAAAAATGAGAATTAAGTTGTGTTTTATACTGGTACAAATCCTCAATATGGAGTGCAATCATGATGTGTATATTTAATGTACCAATAAAGATAATAATAATTTTAAAAAGATTAAAAAAAAGAAAGTATTAAATTTTGCACCTCACATTTAAGAGCATTGCTATGGGAATATACTAAGTAGAGATGACAGATGCTGGTAAACATCCATCCATGAATCCTCCCACAACAAGAAATTATCCTGCCCAAAGTATCAGTAGTATCAAGATTGAGAAAAGGCTAATTAAATACATACAAATAATGAGAATTTTAAAAATTACAATTACTTTAAAATAGCTTCATATCTTTTCAGATTCAATTTATGTAGCCATCTGACAACATTTCAAGCTGTTAATAATCCAAGTTCCCAACAACATGCCTAAAACTTCAGTAGAGAGGGCATTTTAAAGATACAATTTTCTATTTTTCAAAAATACAGGTACTCCTACAAAGTATAAAATTTGAGTATGGAGAAAAATATCACTGTTTTCAGACTATTGTGTCATATATATTTCACCAACCAATAGATCAAGTCCTATATGTCAATCTTTAGTTAATTCTCAAATGTTAGATCCTTAAAAAATGTACTTGGAACAAAAGACTATCAAAATTAAAATGATTGCAGTATGTCACAAAACACTAAAAAAAAAAAAAAAAACTTACTGTCATAATGGGCTATATCTTCCCACATGTTTTTGACATGTTGCTCCAACATGAACTCTTGGGTCACTTGAGCCTCAGGTATGATGTCCACCCAAATGGTAATTCAATTTATTACTTTTTTGGCTAACCTAGATGTTTGTCTGGAAAACAATTTCTCTCCCATGATGTATATTCGTTGCTCTGTTTCCTTTCCCAGACTCCATTTAATATTTATTTTATATATAGGGCATAAACAGGGAATCAACACAGTGTCTTGGGCTAGAAACTCTGATATAATGATGATTGTTACCACTTTCAAACTAAGACCATGGAAGGTAAAAGGAAAAATAAAAGAGAATACAAAGGAAAAACTGGAAACAAATCTTTTATAACTAAGAAAAGGAAGAAAAATGGAAGGAGAGAGAGGGAAAGAAGAAAACATAATCAAGATATAGCATGGTACAAATTCTATATGATGAATGTTATCCTTATGTATACTTAAAATGAACCAATAAACATAATCAATTTTAAAAAATGAAGACTGAGTAAGATGAAACTTTTTGAGACTAAATTTCATATCTATGGCATGATGATAATTGGAAAATAGGAAGGTTGAATTAGTAACTATGTTACTGAAACCTAGACAAATATTTATGTGCAATAAATTCTTTAAAAAGATCAGCTTGATTAACATGACATCACTTATCATCCATTTTGTTTTGTAATTTTGAGATTTTCTGATTCTTGTTTATATGTCTGCTTTAGGTATATTTGACTAACTGGTTTGAGTTTTAGCCCTTACACTTTATTTTTCTGCCATCATATTACTAATGTATTACTGTCAGTATTAGTCATCCTTCCATTGCTGGGACAAAACATCAACCCCTGAAACAGCCTGGGGAAAGTACATTTCAGATTCATTCTAGAAATTCCAAACCATATTCAGCTGGCTCCAAGGCTGAAAGAAACATGGCAGAAAAGCAGAGCAAAGGAAAGCTGTTCAACCCCTGACAGCCGGGAAGCAAAGCTCAGAAAAGGAAGACATAGGAGGAGATACAGTCCATATGGCCATGCCCTTGTCACTCACCTGTGTACCCTCAAGAATGTGTCCTACCTGTCTCCTAGGCATCTGGGAAGCCCAACAAGGTGACAATCAAGATTAACTACCATACTCTTTGCTTTGTCTTTTATTTGTTCTCACATTGAATATAAAATTGATATAATCATTCCAAAAACCTCTGTGGTTGTCAAATATGTTCTACTCTGATTATGGCAGTGAGACTGCTCAGAATTTAAAGCCTATTAATTTGTCAAAAAGCCATCACAAAATTTAACTTCTTGTGCTTACTTCTCCCACATCTTGATGTTTAACACCAGTTCTAGACTCTTCTGTATTTGATTATTGATTTTCTTGTCTAAAATTTTGAATTCAGTGAACTGCTTGGCTATCCCCAGCTTACCTTTTCCCTCACTTAACTTTCTGTCACTACTGAGATAAAATACCTGACCTCAAAGTTAAAGGAGGAAAAGTTTACTTAGCCCACAGTCTGTAGGGGTTTCAGTCCATAATCAGATGACTCCAAAACAGGGAGGTATAATAGATAATCACTGCAGAGGAGTAAGTGATTATGGCTGAAAGAAAGCAGCAAAGTAAGCAAAAAGCCTTAGTAATTTCCTACTGCTCCTCTTATACTGTACCTAGGCTATTGGGATTAGGGTGGTGCCAAACCAATCAGTGGACTGATATAGTAATCACGCACCTTTCATTTCAGTATCACCCACTCTAGATTCAGTCACCTCTGACAAAGCCTACCAATGACTATATGATGTTTTGGGGGACCATCTAGATACCAACTACAGCTCTTTCCAATCTCTGGTACAGCTGATGAAGTGTTCATATAGTTTCCAAGACATGCAAAACTCAGTGCACAGAAATGAAAACTAAGGAAGGACTAATGATCATTTGTTTCATCCATGAGACATATTTATGCAGTGTCTCACCAGCACTGGGGCAGATAAAAAGCACTAGAATTAGAGAAGGTCAAGAAGTATTCAAGGAAACATTTAGAATGATATTTTTAGACTGCAAGTTACTTAGGATCAAAAAGAGGATTTTTAAAATATACTATAAGATAGACAGGATATTCAGAAACAACTTCATTATTCACAGACATCCTGAACATATCTCTACTGTGTTTACTATGTTATTCTTGTTCTGAATCCTGGTAAAAAGAGTGGAGATTTTTAATATCCTTGGTGAATGCAAAAATTATCTGTATGTCGGGTAGAAAAAATTAATTATTAAATGAATAACTTTCTTGATCTTTAGTTTATCTAATGGAAGCTCTTGACTAGTGTAAAACTTTCTAAAAGTTAATTTTCTTTCTTTAATTTATGTTTTGTATATTTTAATCTGAAAAATAATCGGGTAAATCACACAGTGTGCATCTTCTACACTATAGCTATGGAGCCTTAAAATTAACTTTGAAGCAAGTTCAAGATCTTTAATTCACTGACTAATGCCAGATGCCTTTTCAGTACACAAGGGAAGGATTAACGTTGTGTAGGAACATGTAAACGGAGAAAATCAGTCACAGGCGCTAAAGGCACATAATGATTCCCTTCCCAAGAAATAATAATCCTGATGTTTCTCAAACAAAAAAAACGCGTTCCTCTTGAGAATATAAAAATCAAGTTTTGTAGCAGTTAAATGCTATTTTTGTGAAGACATTTTTGAGTAAGCTGATGAAAGGAGTCTTATAGTCTTCTTTGATGTATATCAGAACGATTGTGGTGCAGCATAAGAATATCAAGCACACGAACCTACAAAGTCAAACTTCCATATCTTGATAAGGAAATAGAGTGAAAAGTGCTGCGCAACAGTACTTTTTATTTGTTTGCTTCTTGTGTAAATACTGCATGTATTTTCTTTCAAATTTCTATCAAGTCCTCATTACCTATGTTTAGTTTCTAAGTGAAAATATTTTCCAAGTGATTCATAAGGCTCACAATCAGTGATGTTTAATATTATATCTGATTGAGATGCCACCCTTTGTAATCTGCACACATGACATTTATTAATGCCAAGATTAGGTTAATGTGAAACTCTCACTGAACTAGTTCACAGTGAATTTGATTAATCTTTTATGTAACAAATTAATGCACTAGTGGAAGAGTTTAGTCATGTTAGAGTACTTGTCAAACGAACAACTCTGAGATGCGGCATGTGAATCTCGTGCTCCACTGATTACATAAATTGTTTTTAAATTATATTGTAGACCTAGAAACTGTCCTACAAAAAAAAAAAAAAAGTAAAGACATTCCCTAAGTAGGAGAGACCACTGAGGATGGATTATGCCACTTAGCTTTTAAGAAAAGCAGATGTAAGTTGGACATGCAAAGTTTTTTTTTTTTTTTTTTAATCCCATAGAGAAAGCCATGTGAATTTAATCTACTTTGGGATGTTCATATGAAATTTGAGCAATGCTGGTTACATACATGGCTATAAATCTGTCTTTGAAATAGGAGTCACCATATTTCACTGTGAGGACATTTGAAATCCTAGAACCTTGGTCTATTCAAGGCCTAAAGTTGGCTCATTGCAGAAACTTTGTTAAAGTGTCCCATCCAGACTTCCCTTGCATGAATGGTCTTTTCTTCACAACTAGAAATTAGAGAGGCAACATTTACGAGTATCTCAGGAATCACTTATATTTAGTTAATATTCATATGGTCCTTATACTCTAAATTCTCAAAGTTTCACCCCTTAGGTAAAGATATGTGAATTTAATTTTTTACACATACTAATTGTTTCATAATTTTACTAACTTAGCAAAATGATATGATCAGAGAACTCTTAGGAGCAATGCACTTTCTGTCCTTTAATATAAGAACATCAAAGTAGGCAGCTGCCAATAAAGTAAAAGAGTTTGGCTTTATTCAAAACAGCAGCTGAAGCCAACAAATAGCTTAAAATAAAATAAAGCTACTATGTCCTCCTTTTTTTAGCCTTTTATTTGTCTCAGTTAAATGTGGGCTCATGCATGCTTCAGAATCCTTTGTAATAAAAATGCACCTTTTCCCACACAATGAAACTTTAATTTCTTTTCCACTATTTATCCTTTATTACTATTTATAACTATGTTGTTTGGCATTTTGTGGGTGCGTGTGTTCATCCTAAGTAAAAAGTAAATATTTCCTTCAAAATTCTAGTTTAATATGTGTTAAATATTTATTTCCCATACACAATAGCCAGATGTAATATAGATTTGTTCTTTTGCAGCATTTAGCATTTAATTAGAATGCTGCTTTGTATGTCTTTATTGCCAATAATATTTAGGAAATAGGTCACTTTTTTTTTCAAAACTATCTATGATTTTTTCCCAAATTATGAATGTTAACCTGATTTTAAAATCTTTGGGATAAAGACTTAGGTAAATAAAAACTTAGGCAAAGTATAAATGAAGCAAAATGGTAAGTTTTCAAGTACCTTATGAACGTAGATTACATTTTCAGCTGATAAATGATACTCCTGCTATAGAAGAAAGACAGGGATGAGAAATAATTAAAAATGTTACCTAGTTTGAATTTAAGTGACTAAAATTTCACAAGAATAATTAACAACTTCCCTTTTGTAGTTCCCAGACTAGACCTCAAATCGGTTAGTTTAAATCATCCCACATGGAGAAGTTTATCCATTTATAACACACTTAAATCGAGGAAATCTGCAGCTATATGGCATTAACAGCAGGTCAGCAGAGAATCACATCTGAAATTCAAAATAAACAAGAAAAAGATCAGTCAATCTTAGCCTTGTTAAGTGCGCTTTTATTGATTGTATTTTCTTCCGTCGGTGTAAATCCGAAGGACAAAAACCTGATCCTGTGGCTCTTACTCTTTCATTATCCCAAACAAGAAAGGAACAATGATGTCGAAAACGGGAACATAAAATAGCTGTTTCTGCAAAAATGATCACCTTCCTCCTAGCTTCATAATTTAGTCCCAGTCCATAAGGTCCCCAGTTCCCGTGATTGCGATGATGGATGACTCCACTTCAGCTACGCGGGCACAGACGCCGCAGTGCATCACTCTGCACGATGTACAATAGAGCAAACGAAGCAGCAGAACGGAATGGCAAGCAGGGGTGCCAAGGGAATTCTCTTCGGTGGAAGAGTAGATAGTCATTCCCGGGAATTATGTAAAAGGCAGCTTGTAAATATTGCTCCCTTTGTGGACATGTACGTGTGCAACTTGACAGAAAAGGGCAACAGGGCGAGAAGAATGCAAAAATATTTTCCACTTCAGTGCCTGTATTTTTCACATGGGTGGATTTTGTATTGTACGAAGCTTTAACTATTCCGATGTGTTGTTGTGGATGTAAATATATACATTGGAAGGTAGAGGGAAACTACGGTTTTGTCATTGATATTTGGTTTGCTCGAAACCATGCAATTCAACACAAAGATGATGCTAAATTGTTTGGTAACACGTAAGTCACATTTCCAAGGTCCCTCAATCTCCATAGGTCAGTATCAAATTTAAACTGACCAAATTAACATGTAAAAAGTATACGGCTAATTTGAGCTCTTCTGTCCTTTCTGCCATCCATTAAAAAATGTAAAAGGTAGAGAGCCTTGAAATTTCAGACTATAATGATTTTTTCTTACCAATTCCTATCAAAATTCTGTGTACCTCATGTAGGAAAGAAAAGTCTAACAACATTGTCTATAGTTGTCTCACATAGCCTTTTACAATAAGGCTAAGTACTTACAAGACCTTTTAATCTATTGCTTCCCATTAATGAGGAATTAGATTGCCTATCATAGTTTGTATCTAGATACTGTGCCCCTCATTGCCTATCATAGTTTGTATCTAGATACTGTGCCCCTCAAAGCCTCACATACTTACAGGGGCTTTTTGGAGGTGGCTGGACCTAATGTGTATAATTGCTGGTATTAAGGATGTGTGATATTACATTAGTCCACAGATAGGTTGAAAAGAGTTCTGGGTATGGATAATGGGAAGGACCATCATAGCTGTGGGTAGCACCACTGCAGAAGTTTATAGCCTGGATGGCATAAAAGACAGAGAAGCTTGACTGTTTTGCTGCCTTGCTGTTTTTTACTTGCCTGACAGCAGGCTGTTTCTCCTCTGTCATATCCCTGTGCCATGCTTTTCTCTGCCTTGGTGCCAGCCGATATAGACTGCACACTTTAAAGACTGAACTGGTATAAACATTTAACTTGTGGATGTTAGGTATTTTTTTTTTTTTCCCAACAAGAAGAGTAACTGTGCTTATTAGAATTCTTAAAAAAAAAAAAAACTGTATTGGTATCTTATGTATACACACCACCATCACATTCAACATTGAGAGTTTGTACCAGAATATGACATGACTTGATGCTCATTTTTCCCTTTCCACTCGTCTTGCAAACCCCACCCCCTATATGCATAATCTTTGTTTCCCTTTTTCTTTATTACTGTCACATTCTTTTTCTCCTTGTTATTTGCCCCATATTCTTTACTAGCAAGAATCACTCCTTGAAGGCTCTTACAGTCTCCACGTCCATTTTGCCAGACTCTTGTACTACAACAGGTTTGCACTGCATAGTGTTTCGATTGCTTGTGTGAAGTTGGTACAAATACATAGCACATTTTCATTTCGTATTTTATCCCATGTTATTCCCTTCTGTTTCCCCTTCCTCTATCTCTTAATCCCATTCCTATTTGAGAAAAATCCATTCTCCCAATGCATTCCTTTTATCTAACTATTACTTTCCTCCTTATTTATAATTTGATTTTGTCATATAACAGAAAACATGTAATATTTAAACTAATATATTTCACTTAACATTGTGGCCTCAAAGTGCATCCATTTTCCTACAAATTTATCAAAATTTTCTTTATGGCAGAGCAGTACTGCAGTTGGGTGTACTTAAAACACACAAAACATATACTAAAACATATCGTTTTAATTATTTATTTAATTACATTGTTTCCAAGAGTTAGTTGTGATGCTATGAATATCAGTATGAATATATCATTGTAATATGACGTATTTAAATCTTTCAGTGCTATAACCTGAAGGCACTGGGTCAAGTGGGATTTCCAGGTTCAAATACTTCGACGAATCTGCAGAGTGATTTCCATAGTGCTTGTACTCGTTATATTCCCACCAATGATATAGATGGTATTGTTTTTCCCCAACAGCCTGACTGGCACTTGTTGTTATTTGATTTCATGATCACAGCCAATTTTTCAAGGTAAAATTAAATCTCAGTGGTGTTCTATTTTTCTTTAATAAGCAGGGATGTTGAAGATTTCATGAATTTAATGGTTACTTGTACTTCTGGGAAGAGTTTATTTCACTTGTCTATTTTTTATTGGATCTTTTATGCTTAAGGAGTCTAACATTTTTCAATTCTTTATATATTCTAGATATAAATATAGACATTCCATTTGAGGAATGGCTGATAATTTTTTCCACATTTTGTATGTTGTCTTTTCACTTTGTTTTTTACTTTGTTGTGCAAACATTTGTAATTTACTATAATCTAATTTGTTGATTCTTCATGCTACTCAGAAGGTCTTTGTCTATGATTTTTAAAGCTTTACCTGTTTTATATTCTAGATATGCTTTGCACAATGTCAACTTCTTAAGATAGCAATAGATTTTAAGTGAAAATAAGTTTCCAGCTCAAGTATACTTGAAAGAAATTGTGTACAGTATCCTTACTGGATATTTACAATTCATACTAACATATACAATGTTCAGTGAAGTTTTACAGTAAAAGTAACTAACTTTGTTCACTCCATATGACCATAGAATCACTCTTTTGATTAACAATATTTTATAAATCAAAGCAAGATGCACATTTAGTGTGTGCCATGTGTTCTGAGAAACTAAGAAAGAATTCTACAATCCATTCTCAAGCAGATATAGTTTCCCACATTTTTTCCCTGAAAATAAAAATGCACAAAATGCCATTTTACCTAAATGTGACTTTCATGAATAATAACAAATGTTTGATTGATCTTATATTTGACTCTTTTTTTGTCAATGTGTTCCTAAAGTGCAATGATAAAATCTATGCAAAATTTTTTATATTCTATTTGGTTTTCTTTCTGCTACTTTATAATTAGAATGTTAACTGAGCTTTTACTTTACCTTAAAAAAAAAACTTCTAAATAGATTTATGTATAAAATGACATTGGAAAAAAAAATTTGATGGTAAAAAGGAACAAAAAGAGAATAAAGCGTATGTATACAGGGAGTTGAATGGAGGGCAGGGGAATGGGAAAAAATAAGAATCAAGATACATAATGCAAAGGTACAAATTCCAAATGAGAAATGTGATCATAATGTATTCCCCAAATGTACCAATAAACTCCATTTATTAAAATAAAGCAGTTGTAGCACAAATAAATTAACCTTCTTATAACTATTACTGCATTGGCTATGCTTTATAATTTAGAATTTTGATTTGTTTTCTTAAAACGTGTAATATAAATTATTCTCATTACAAACTATAAAATAATATGTAATTTTAAGCTCTCACTAGTTACTAAAACACAATTCTTACTTTGACATGCAGGGACTCGAGTTCAATGAAGGAAGATGGCATGTTTTAATGAAAATAGATTTAGACACAGCTTCAAGTAACCAGAGTTTAATCATTAGTCATTAATAATAGCACAATTTTTGGCAGGTCACTTTCTAGGCCTCATGTTTTCATATATAAGATAAAAAGTGTATAATAGTCAATTAATTGGAAATCAAAACACTATGGATTAATTATGATGGTTTCTTTCTTAAATATACAAACTAGTCTATTTCAAATGAAAGTCACTTAAACCTGAAATTGTATTTCTGTATTTTCTAAAATTTTCACTTCAAATATTCAAACATAGATTGCAACATGATGTTTAGTGAAGCTTATGAAAGGCAATTAAGGAAATATTTTTGCCATCCCTCCATATGCAAATTATTGTTGGTTGAATGATATGCTGCATAAAAAATTGAGAAATGGATTAGAAACTTTTTGTTTTTACACGTGCTAATCTATAGCATTTTACTCCAGAGTGGTGGTTAATAAATTCAGAATTCAGTTGCATATCTTTCAACACATCAATCTAACAACACAATGCTTTTTTTGTGCTTTTTGTTTAAAGAATGAGTACCTACTTGTTAGAAATCTTGGCACTTTCTCTTCTTTATGTAGAAGATATAATAGCTTGACATTAAAAAAAAAAGAATAAAAAAACAGCTTCAACAAAATATACCCATTAACTGTCACAGTTAAATTCTTCTAGCAAAGAAAATAAGATATGAAAATGAAAAGTATGAGTACATGAGAACACAAAGTAAACCTTTTAAAATTATTTTAGTTTAACTGTGCATGCTTTATCTATTGTTTAGTAAAAGACATTCATTACATTTCTATAATTTATTGCTATCATTTTTTATTTTAAATGTGTCAATTTTACCATTTTAACATATGCACAAAATGCTTTAATCCACTAAATAGTTTCAAGAAAAACATGGCCTTGAATGTTTTGGAAGACATATTTCAAAAATTTGTGCTCAAAAAAACACAATGACAAAAAAAAACCATTAAACTGTTTGCAACTGCCATGGTTTATGAGAGGCTTGGAACAAATCGAAATACCAAAGTTAATATATTTCATTTTGAAAGAGTGGAAAAAGTGTTTCCCTCCCCCCCCTTTTAAAATAGAGGAGCTTTTCACTTCATTTTTGGGCCATTCTAGGTGGGTCTGCTCAGGTTCTTGGACATCACTGAGGCACCATTTTCATAAGTGGAGGCCACAGTGAGCTTGTTGAAGATGATAGGTGTTTAGTTATTGCTTAGGGCAAGCAGATGGATTCCCTGAAGCCCAGAGACACTGAGTCTTGTTCTACCTGCAGGCACAGAAGCAGGTGTGCGCTGTTGATGGGGCCGTGTGAATGGAACAAACCACAGGTGATACTCATTAAGGGAGCTCTGGGACTCTGAAGGAGCATGGTTTATTGCTGATGGTTGAAAGCCAAAGGTTAGTGAAAAGCAGGATTGTCTGCTGGCCCAGGGAAGATAAGAACATAAAGGGCACAGAAATGGATTTGAATATGAGCCCTTATCAGCATGCCTTTTAAACTACATAATGCTGCATATAATGGAGTGCTTTTAGCAGTAACATTGGGAATCAATTCATGAATGTACTAATTTATTAACATCAATTTGTGCACCATTTAAGTAAGTATTCTCTTTTTTCTCTTGTTTTCAAGGGGAAGCATTGAGAAAATATTAGACAAACGAGCTACAATTAAAACAAAAATTAGATATATAATGCATTATAGTTTTATACGATGTGAATTTATACCCATATTAAGCAAACTTCTTTTCATTTCAATAGCATCAGAATCAAATAAAATTTCATTTCCTCCTGATTTATGTGTTGTTTGAAAAGATATTTATTTAGAGATGTAAACACTAGATTCCACAGAACAAGCTAATTGTGTTTCATTGACACAACGATCAAGCGGCAAATTTTGAATAATTTAAAAACAAAATTAACCCACTCTAAACGTGTAGATAATTTTAAAATATTCATACACTATTTAGTTATTAATTATGTCACAGTCAATTTAAATTAATTATTATTAACCAGCAAATTTTTAACCAACAAATTATCTGAAGGACAATGACTAAAGTTAGGAAAGCACATGGTTTGAATATTGTGGATTTCAGCACAACTTACCTACAGCAGCTAAACGAAGTGTGCATAGGTAATTGTAGGTGTGGCATAATTGATCATTAGGAAATTTAATTAGTGTCAAGTCTGTATTTGTCTTCTATTGTTGCTCAACAATCCACTAAATACTTAATGACTTACAAAAGCTGTTTGATTTGGTTGAGATTTTATAGGTCAGGAAACCAGGGGGCCAGTGTGCTTGCCTAGGCATTTTCCTCTGTCCTGTGTGGTGTTTGCTGGCATTAAGCATTTGCGTGTAGTCAGCTAGCCTATCACCTGGTAATCAGGTTCAGTTGGGTTACTGGGCTAGCTGAAGAATTAAATTCATTTTCCTACATGATTTCCCAGCTTGAACAGCTAGAGAATGGCTTGACTTCTCTGTGTCGCCTCTTTTCTCGTTTCCTCTATCACCCAGTCATGCTATTTTCCTTAAAGGACTGACAACTTTAACAAAGGAATTACAGTTTCTGAGAATTGTGCTCAGTGACTATGCAGTCATATTTCTTTTGCTTCTTCTTCTTTTTTTTTCTTTTAGTCATATTGTTTCCTTTTTGTAAAAAAAATTGATTTTATTGGTATATCTTATATATACATTATGATCACACTCAACATACCAGTACATGACATATCTTAATTCTCATTTTTTCCCATTTTTTCTGTCCTCCCTACACACCCCCAACCCTTACAAACATAAGCTTTGTTTCCTTTATTTTTTTACCATCATTTTTTTTTTCTCTACCATTATATTCTATTGGTCAAAGCAAAGGGCCAGTGAGCCTGTATTGGGGGTGGAGTATAATAGAATCCAAAGTTTTACCAGTGAGTAGAATGGTAGATATTATTGTGATCATATTTATAAACACAGTCTAAACCAGTTTAATACATTTTGACCTACTATCACAGACTGTTAAATATTTTACAGAATTATCAACCTAACTGACAATCAGCAAAGCTCATTCTCTAAAAATAGTGTTTGTTTAGAAATAGAGAAATATGGTAATGGTAACGTGTGCTATGGTAAACAATGAATATATTCAAACAGATTATAAAATTATAAAAACAAAAATGAGGTGGCCCTTCTGAGATAGTTTAGAACAATAACTTTCATTCATGAGTGGTAATGAGAAGCTAAACACAATCCA
>PVIR01035452.1:0-16573 GCA_004026965.1 Petromus typicus | reverse complement strand
TGCAAATGTCTACTATATTTCTACAAAGGCTTACTTTTCATATGTAGAGCATGTGATAAAATTGTAGATACAATATGTTTTCACTATGACAGTAAAAGTAATGGTTCTCCTGATATCCATAAAATTTTTAAAAAATGAGAATTTAAGTAAATAGCTTTGAACATAGCTTTAAACTATAAGTAAATTGTTTTTAAAAGATAAATAAATAGCTTTAAATATAAGTAAATAGATTTCACAGAGTAAAACATTATTAGAGTCACCCCATAGATGTACCATAAGATTACAGATGCTTTTATTTTCTCCTAATATATTACATTAATTGTCATTAATTAAGACATTGTCAACATTTGAAAAACATTGTTACTAATAATGTTAATAATAATTACCCTTAGAAAAATATTACATCTCTAGATATTATATGTTTCACTACAATTTAATTCACAATTAATATTATTAAATTGGAATTAATAAATTCCTCAGTATATGTTTATATAATTTGCATGGTAAAAATGAGAGTATGGGAAGTTATGATTGAATGAGATCACTTTCAGTGCACTCTGGTAGTGCTTTACTGACTCTAGACTCTGTCTAAGGATACAGGCTGAATATATACATACAAACATATTTATTATGTATATTTTATATATGCACATATTTGATATGTATTTTTGCTTTTGAAATTACCTTTTCAAGATGAGCTGAATTTCAAAAATTATTTAACAATAACTTACTTTCAAATTAACACTATTAGTAGAAACAGGAAAATGTCCATATTCTCTAACCATAAATTGTATACAATTTTTAAAACTACCACTATTCAGTTAATTGAGAACTTCTTCCTCTGTGTTCAGTAATTTACTACAGTTAGAATAAAGGTACAGTCATTTCATGCATTTTCCCTGTCAGTAATCTCTGGATTTTTGTTCCATTTAATTAAACAATGAATGAAAAAGACAGAAATTGCATTTTTCAGTAGTAGACACAAAATATTCACATTCAAAACTGTATAATGAAATTTCTTATCATTCTAATGCAGATATCATCTTGGCCAAGTTTAAAGAAAATCTTCAGAATTATTTTATTGACCCTGTAATTGTATATATACATATTTACACACACACAAACACACACACACACACACACACACACACACTCACACACATATTTTTGAAGAATTAATTTTAAATTTTATTTGTTTTATTTCTTGTAATCTTCAGAATTATTATTTTTTAAAATTTTTAATCTTTATTGGTACATTAAGTATACACATCATGATTGCACTCCATAATGGAGATTTGTACCAGTATAAGACACAACTTAATTTTCATTTTTTCCCATAGCCCTACCCACCCTACTGCCCCCCCATATACATAAAATTTGTTTCCTTACTTTTTTGTTACAATCTCAACATTTTCCCCCTTCTTCCTATTTTACATTTAGCATTTTCTATTTCACAATATATAACATACAATTCTAGGACTCATTTACATCTTTATTTTCTCAAAGCAGAGAAAAGATGCAATATGTACCTATCTGTGCCCTATTTATTTCACTTATGAGGATATCCTCAGGCCCATGCCAGAATTATTATTGACCCTCTAATTGTATAACACATATTTACACACACACACACACACACACACACACACACACATACACACACACATATTTGAAGAATTAATTTTAAATTTTATTTGTTTAATTTCTTGTAACATTGTGGATTTGATAGCCTTCACTTAGTAAAGTTCAGTTATCATTCACCAAAGATAACACTGTTTAGTAAATTTACAATATTTGTTTCAGTCATTCCGTTAGGGACAGTTGTAACATTTTGAGTCAATACTCAAGCATAATTTTTTAATAAGTGATTTGTGCATATATGTCATAATTACATATCTTCATCTTTATTATTAAAGTAATAATAATAATTTTGTGAGCTTTTACAACATCCTAGCAAATAATATAGCATATAGATTCAGAATTGAGAAGGCCTCATTGCCTTTAAAAAAAAAATAGATCTTAGTCAATTGAAGTGGGAAAACCTGCCCATATCTTTCATAACTAAGCTTCTGGATTTGAAAGTCTAATTGTACCTTTTTTTAATATTTTATTTTAAAACTACAGAATACTACTTTTAAAAAATGAAGAACATATTATTATTTTGCAAACAAAATTGGCTGGTTCTGAATACATAATTTTTTCTAGAAAGAATCCGAGTCATCCTGCACATACAGAATGTGAAAGGAGAAATTCGGACAAGCATGTGAAGATAAAAGGAGAAACACTTGCAAATGATAAGTCACTACCAATGATTATAATCAGGCAAGAAGCACACATCTGTTATTGTTGATTGTAATTATCCTAACCTCATGTCAGTGTCTGTATTGAAGACATGTGAGATATTTGCCCATGATATTGTGAAAGTGGTTTCAAAAACACTAATTTTAAGTGTGCAGGTGAGCTGGAGAGGGGTGCACCATAAATAATGTTCATCAAATTTGCAGTGTTGTTTTTTAAAATATCATAAAGTTGCACTTTAACCTTCTGAGAGTGAAGTTTAAGGCATCTGATTTTGTGAGAGCAATGTTTGTCAAATTTTACATTCATTTCTGTTAGTCCATGTTTCCTCACAATGAGCTTGAATTTATCTGTAATTTTGTTAAAGTAGAAAAGCCCAACTCTGCTTAGGGGGAAAAGATGACCACTATCATAATTTATTTTCTTAAATGTATATTTCTTCTTTGACATCTCACTTGCAAGATAAACAGGAATGAAAATCAGTTATGTATTTTTAAAATGCATAGTGTACGATAATCCAATTCCAAATTTGGTTTAGGGAATGATCTAGTTGTCAAAGTCAAGATTTTCTATCTCCCAGTGGAAACTATTTATTAGATATTCTTAGAGGAGAAACAGACAACTTCAGCTGAGGTGATCATGTCAAATTAAGTACTTCACTTTGGAAGAGAAGCAAATGGGGTGGTGACCATGGAAGTGGCACTTGGTCAGCTAGATTGACTGAAAAAGTAATAAATATCACAGCCCACTTGTGCTAAGATCACATATGTCAAGGACTATCTCATAATTTCAGCCTTTTGGTTCAATATTGCCAGTAGAAAATGTAATTCAAAAGTTTGTGCAATAGAAAATGCTCAATGTAAAATAAGGTGAAAGGGGACAATGTTGAGATTGTAACAAAAAAGTAAGGAAACAAATTTTATGTATATGGGGGGGTGGTGGGTGGGTAGGGCTATGGGAAAAAATGAGAATTAAGTTGTGTCTTATACTGGTACAAATCCCCATTATGGAGTGCAATCATGATGTGTATATTTGATGTACCAATAAAGATTAAAAAAAAAAAGTTCTCATTCTCTGAGTATTCATTTTAAACCAGTATAACAACTGCCAGAGATAACAAGGCTGCGTTCCACGGGGTCCCTTTAAAGAAGTGTCATTAAATGAAAATAATTACATACTTACAGCATTACACTACTTACTCTCTTATTTGACTGCTTGCTGATATATTAAGAATTGAGTACTAGGATAATTGTGATCATATTTCAAATGAAATGGTTTATTTGGAACCATGAACTAATTCAATTAAAAAGTTTATTTCAGATATATGTTTTCTTTGCCTGGGCAACATTTGTCAACTGGCATTGTGATTTAGTAAAGAGAGGTAATAAATATGTATGGCCTCAAGGACTATTGTGCTTGGTTTATTTCTAAAACTCTGAAGCTCTAAAGTAGATATTGTAATATTGTCAATATAATTGAAATTACCTACAATAACAATATGCAAAATAAAAAATGTTACCATTATAAATGAGAATTTATATATACTTAACATGTGTATATAATAAGCAGATATTTATTCACACTTATTTATTCATTCATTTTAATGAGCCCTTTCTCAAATTTTTGTGTCCCATAAATAATAATAACTTCAATTATCGTTACAGTGTTTCATTATAGTTTTTTAATAGAAAATGTAGCTTAATATTTGTCTAATGAACAGGGATGTGACAAAACTAGAGAAAAATTTAATTAGATTAGAAAAGAATAAAACATGAGTTAATCACAATACACAGACTAGAATATATTTCTTCTGTTTTTGATTTGTGATATTTTCTCCATTGTACAATAATTTTTTAAATCCATTGTCCAAGTTAATTTTAAATTTGCTAACCAAATTATAAGTTTCTTCTAGTTGAATGTAACATATTATATGACCTTGAAATGTCCCTACAGTGAAGTTGAGGCTTCATTGAATAGGTGCATGATTATTATTATTATTATTAGTAGTAGTAGTAGTAGTAGTAGTAGTAGTAGTAGTGGTAGTATTATTTCTTAAGACAGGGTCTCGCTTTGTAGTTCAGGTTGGCCCTGAGCTCAGACTCACATCACAGCAATCCTCCTGCCTCTGCCTCCTGAGTGCTGGGATTACAGGAATGAGCCACCACACCCGGCTCTTTGGTATGTGGTACTGCCTGCTGCTGGGCATGAATGAGTCTCCACGCCCAGTATTGTATGTGGTTACTGAGGAATCGAACCGGGCCCTTGTGCTTGCAAGACAGGCACTGGAACCACTGAGATAACTTCCTGGCCATGATTACTATTCTTTTTTTTCTTTTTTTTTTTTTTTTTTAGGTTTTTTGAGACAGGGTCTCGCTTTGTGGTTCAGGCTGGCCCTGAGCTCAGCCTCAAATTCACATCACAATCCTCCTGCCTCTGCCTCCCGGGTGCTGGGATTACAGGCGTGAGCCACCACGCCCGGCACTATGGTATGTGGCACTGGTTGCTGCTGGGTGTGAGTCTCCACACCCAGTATTGTTATGTGGTTACCGGGGAATCGAACCTGGGCCCTTGTGCTTGCAAGACAGGCGCCGGAACCACTGAGCTAACTCCCCGGTCCATGATTACTATTCTTAAAGCTACTACTTGCTTGCTCCTGTTCACATAGTCTTTATTTACATAAAGAACATCAGTATATTTATGGTGGTGAAATTCAGCCCAATATAAAACAGCAAGCTCCACAGCCCCTGCATGAGGGGCTGAAAGCCAGTCATATGCTGTATCCAGTGATATATTTAATGATGATTATTAGGAAAAAAATAATAAACAAGTTAAGAAGGCATGTGACTTTTATTTAGTCCTTTCCTACATTTTCCTCTCTGAAACAAATGTAATTTCTAGAAAAAGGAGACACCTCAGATAATCATGAAATACACTTACAAAAAGGACAAAATACATAAAAATCATCTAGTTTCTGGATAATTTCTCATGATCCACAGACTGTGGAGTCTGGAGTTAAGATGAACAGCACATGGAAGTGCCAAATGAATTTTCTTGCAATTCCATGCACCAGCCAAGAGGGTATATTGAGACTTGCTGCCTTGTTTAAGAGTTGCAAATATTAATGCCATTCTCACCACTTTAATGAGGCAAGGGAGGGAGCATCTTATTCTCTAATCCATTGAACTATATACTCCTTAGAGGGAAATGGAGTGTGGCATTTGTGCTAACCTAGGGGTACTCTGTCACTTAATTTTGTAACATAGGAAGTGCCCTGATTGGCAGAACTCAACTGAATCTCTGACATTTGGGAATTTAGCTCCTTATCTACCAAATGTGTTTTTTCTTCCTTCTCTCTTTCCCTGCTTTTCTCTCCCTTCTTCATTGTCTTCTTCATACCTTTCTCTTTTTTGTTCCTCTTTCTTTCTTTCTTATCTTCCTTCCTTTCTTTCTTTCTTAACTCTTTTGATTTCTGTTATAATAAAATTTTACCAGATATTTGGTTTTTTACATCCACATTATGATGACGCTTATGAGACCTGAGGAGTGTGAAGTTATAATATAAACTAATAAAAGAGGGTCATGATTGAAAGTAGAAAGAAAAGGTAGTAGGTGTAGTTAGAGCTTTTAATTACCAATTAGGGAACAGGATTATAATTTCACTTTCAAAATTTTGTTTGTTTTTGTTTTTGAGACAGGGTCTTGCTTTGTAGTTCATGCTGGCCCTAAGCTCAGTCTCAGACTCACATCACAGCAATCCTCCTGCCTCTGCCTCCTGAGTGCTGGGATTACAGGTGTGTGCCACCATGCCAGGCCCTGTGGTATGTGGTACTGATTGCTGGTAGGTGTGAGTCTCCATACCCAGTATTGTATGTGGTTACTGTGGGATCCAATCTGGGCCCTTGTGCTTGCAAGACAGGCACCAGAATCACTGAGATAAATCCCTGGCCCTCACTTTCAAAATTTTGATGACAATTTATGTTGTGTAACTAACAGAATTTTTTTTTTAAATTATCTTTATTGGTACATTAAATATACACATCATGATTGCACTCCATAATGGGGATTTGTACCAGTATAAGACACAACTTAATTCTCATTTACTAACAGAATTTTTGTAATTAAAGAATATGAATACAAAGCAAAAATCAAGGCAGAGACAGGACAAGAGCAGTGGATGGATCAATGATGATATAGAATTCAATTGAAGCTATCAGATATAGTGAATGGGAAAGATAAGCACTACTGTTATTGATGATATATATCAATGATAATATTTTGGTGCTGCATTATCATTGCATTGAAAATATCTGTAGAACAGCAGTGAGTCAGTATTTAATGTTAGTGTGAAATGGGAAAATACTGCCAGAGAGAAGTGCTTAGCAATGGAAGGGGAATTAGTCATATATGTTGATGAAATGAGAAAAGCTTGAGTTGGTAACAGAGCCTATCAGCCCCACTTATAGGCACAGTGTGGTGATTCTGGGAGTAGATAATAACTGAGTGTAAGGAAAATGAAAGAAGGTAAGTACTCACAGAAAATCACCTAGAAAATCTCTTACTATTTTTGACCTTTTCTTTTGCTTTTTGTTATTTGAGAAAGGATTTTACTATGTAGTTCAAGCTGGGCTTAAATTGACTATGTTGCTCAGGTTGGTCTCAAACCCCTGGAAATCCTACTCCAGCCTCCCTTGTGCCAGAATCACAGGCATGTACCACAGTCCTTATCTGGATATTTTCTTTTGTGGAAAGTTAAGTCTAAGAATCTGGAGAACTTTGTTCATTATGAACCATAAATTTCAGGAGATACAAAGATGTTCAGATGTTGAGAAGATGTGAATTAAGCAGAATAGAAAAAATGTAACACTTGCAAATGAATAAGTCAGACCTGAAGGGAAAAAAAGGACAGAGGGCACAGATAACACTACTCGTTGTGGATTCCAGGTGTATGATGATATTGAAACTGCAAATGTTCCAGTGATAGTAATGGGTGGAAGCCAGAGGCTTCTCTTGATTCCTGCCAAGAGAGGAAAAGGGGTCTTGTCAAACGGTCTCCAGTCCAGTGTATGAAATCCCTTTGAAATCTTAGCACTATATCAAGGCAGACACAGTAACACTCTGAGCTAAATCTCCAGTTTTAGTATTTTATCAAGTGCAGATTTCAGAAAGGCATCACTCTCTGACTATACTGCACTTAGTCTCCATAACTGAATCAGTTTCAGAAGTATATTATTAATATTAACATTTTACTATTTATTGTCATTTATGCTCCCAGCAACTTTGACTTCAGTTAAGCAAATCCTCTATTCTTTTATTCATTATATATTTTCACTTATCAAACTTTAGCATGAAAACTCATCCCATCATTTGTGTTCTAAGGGGGGATAAGAACAAAGAAACCACTTATATAAAATTAATTAAATTTAATTTTTGCACCTTGAGAAGACACAAGTAACAAATTCTATATACTTTGCAGCCCTAAGTTCTCTATTAAATTTTTGTTACAAATATATGATAAATCTTTTGCCTCTTTTAAAAATAATTTCTAGTTTTTCTGTTAATAATTCTATTGTTCCTTCATTATGAGAATATTTGTTTTAATCCAATGTGTGCAGAAAAAAAAAATAGTTGCTTTCTCACCTTTCCATAAATCCCCAGTATCCATATAATCTTTGTTGATATTATCTCAACATGTTCTGTACTTGTGAGATGTTTTGGATTCTATTCTGTACACTAGGACATGTGGTGTTGCAAACCATAGATTTTGAGGGGATGCAATTATCTTTTGCATAATGTATCAGTAAGGAACAATTTACAAATAACTTGTGGATGGTAGTTCAAATCACAGGACACAACCATCTTTGAGCCTTGGCTCCACCTCATGGCTGCATGAATGTGAGATCCAGGGTTTAGCCAGTCATCTACAGATGTTTTATCAGAAAAAAATGAGAGTCTGTCTTTTTGGATTCTCATCTGTGTTTCTGTTTGGAAGCCCCTTAACTGCCAGATTTCAGTGAAGTCAGAATGAGGTGCAGTTTTCATTAGTGTTTCACCCACCAAATATCACATGGCCTTATACAACCTCCTTGTACTAATTCCTCAGTTCAAAGCCTGCAAAATTTTGAAAGCTTATGGTGTCTCCTACCTTTCAATATTTGGCTCTGTTCATTCAATGGAGCTCTTAAGCAGTGATTTCACTGTAGGTGTGCACTGTGTTTTATTGGTTGTGCTCTTTGACAAGGTAATATTTACTTTATTTTCATGATGAATTTTAATTCAATTTTTGTACTTAATTTTCTGAGGGATATTAGTGTGATTTGTCCCGTTGAAAGAATATGAAACATTTTATCTTTAAAATCTTTGTCTTCATACACTTATACTATTTTTTCTACTTTTCAGAAAATAAAAATTTCCTTCATGAATAGAAAAAACAGCTAAAGAATATATTTGTATTATTTAAGGATTCATACATCCTATACAGATATAATTTGTATTCCAAAGTTATTCAAATAGAAAAAGCTGTTCAGAAGTATACCAACAAATCCTTAAATTGGCTAACACATCAAAAAGAGCATATTAGTCATGGTTGATGAGTTTAAAAAAAAAAAGAAACAAAGAACACAAACACTATATAACTAAGCAGAGCTGCTGTTTCTACTGTAACCAACTAGCCTGTGTTCACAATTTGCTTATGTGCCCATTCCTATGTTATACATTTTTTTACAATGGTATTTGGAAACACAGTACCTTCATCCCAAAACAAAAAGGATATTTTGTTTTATTTTAGTAAAAAATAAGTATTATAGTTTTCTTTCTAGCAAAAGTTACATATGAAAAACAGTTCCATTTATATGTAGAATATTGTTCAGAAAATTACTACAACAACTTTTTCTGTGACTATTTTATACCTAGTGAACAGTAGGTCTCCATTTCTTCCTCCAGTCCATAGAAATCATGGTAATCATCCTCGTTACAAAAAGATTTGACTACTCTGGATATCCTATAAAAGGAGAGTATCATAATGTCTGTAGGGTTCATTCATATTGTTTCATAAACCAGGAATTTGTTCTTTATGTCTGAGTAGTACCCCATTACATACCTTCTCCATCCAATGTTAGCAAGTAGATGACATTGTTTACACTGTAAAGAAAGATTTTCATTCTATAAAAAAGTATATTCTAACATTTTCACTTACAGTAGAATAATTTCTACATTGCTGGTAATAAAATTGCACCACTCTGATTTTCACACTTCTATTTAAAAATTTTTAATTTTGAGGTATTTTTAGGAAACACTTTTAAATGTATTTATACATATTTATGAGTCAGTAATATTCTGTAAATCCAAAAATACATTTTAAAACTGATTTTTTAAAACTTTTATTGCAGACAAGATTGGGCATCAGGTAGCTTTTGATTGCATGTCTCTTCTGTCACCATACTTTTCTTAAGAGCTATCTCTTAATGCATAAAGTATAATTGTCATTTATTTCTTATTAAACCACTTGTTAATATTATTTGATTCAAATTCATTTCAATTACATTGCTCTTATGTCAAAAACTTAAAAGTTTAATGAGCATTAAGCATATACAAAATTTGGACTTCCTTAACTTATGGTATTTCAACAGAAACAACAATAAGTTTAAATTACTGCACATGATTTCCTCCACAAAAATCTTTTATTATTGTGTCAGTTCATTCACAGGAATCCCTTAGCTTCAGCAGTTGCTGATGAAGATCGTTTTATGAAGTAAAGGACAGTGGACTGTTTCTGTGGCCATCTATGCAAGCAGTGGGCTGAATCCGCTAAAACTTAGTCGTCCTATTTCTGTGAGCTCCTTGCAGCTTGTTCTCAGTATCAGACACTTATAGTGCTGACATTTCAAAAGCACAGATGGTGCAGAGGAAGTCCTCAGACGTCACCAGAGGGCGGTTTTAGAATTTTTGTCACGGATTGAGAAAGATACAATTTGAAAGAGACAAAACTTTTTCACTAAGCTCTCCTTTTGCAACTGAGAATTAGCTACCTTCTGAAGCACTGAAATCACAGATTTCACCTGAATTAGTTCAGTGGTCACATGATATATTTTCTGTAATTTTAGATGTCCTTGAACTTCTCATTCTTTTGAGAAACAGTGAAGGTATTTCTTATAGGGAGGATATCTTCTTCATTTATGGTTCTGATCCCCTACGTTTCCCCAAAGTCTCAGCATCCAGAGGTGAGACTCTCAGAGGGTGACTGTCTCACAAACCTCTCACTTAGCTGGATTCTCCCACTGAAAAGGTCACAACATCCTTTCAAATTATTGGAAACTGAGTCAGTGTGGTCTAAATGAGGGAGTGAGGCATGGGGACAGTGATATGAGGACTGTATTGTTTAAGCCCCCCCTTACTGTATGGCTTGATCTGCTCTTCTTCCTTCTCAACTCCCATAGTGCAAGCAGCTCTGTGTCACCGTGCTGCACTGCAGTGAAGTGCCTCACTTCATGTCATAGCAAAAATATAGCAAAATTTGCAACCATGAACCAAAATAAATCTTGACTCCTACAAGTATATTTTTTCAAGTAGTTCTTCAGAGTAATTAAAAAAATGACAAAATAACTTTCTTTTTTTAATTTTTTAATCTTTATTGGTACATTAAATATACACATCATGATTACACTCAATAATGGGGATTTGTACCAGTATAAGACACAACTTAATTCTCATTTCTTCCCATGGCCCTACCCACCCTACCGCCCCCACCACATATACATAAAATTTGTTTCCTTACTTTTTTGGTACAATCTCAACATTTCCCCCCTTCTTCCTATTTTACATTGAGCAATTTCTATTACACAGTATATAACATACAATTCTAGGACTCATTTACATCTTTATTTTCTCATATCAGAGAAAAGATGTGATATGTACCTATCTGTGCCCTATTTATTTCACTTATGAGGATATCCTCAAGGTATGTCCATTTAAGTAGAAATGATTCAAACTTATCATTTTTATGACAGAGTAATACTCCATTCTGTAGAAGAACCACAGCTTTTTTATCCAGTCTCCAGTTGATGGACACTGGGTTGTTTCCAAGATGTAGCAATCACAAATTGGGCTGCTATAAATATGGGTGCACATATGTCACTGTGAAATGAGTCTTTTAATTCTTGTGTGTATATACCTAGCAGGACAATAGCCAGGTCGATTGGGACAGCCAATCCTAGCTTTTTAAGGAATCTCCAAACTGATCTCCATAGAGGTTGTACGAGTCTACAGTTCCACCAACAGTGGAAAGGGTTCCTTCTTCTCCGCAGCCTCACCAACATTTGCCGTTGGCTGATTCTGAAATGGCAGCCATTCTATGTGGAGTGAGATGAAATCTCAATGTTGTTTTCATCTGCATCTCTCAAATGACTAATGATGTTGAGCATTTCTTCATATGCTTCTTAGCTGCTCTTACTTCTTCCTCTGAAAAATATCTGCTCATTTCAGATGCCCATTTTTTAATTGAGTCATTAAATTTGGGTGGGCTGATTTTTTTGAGCTCTTTATATATTCTAGATAGTAGCCCTTTATCTGAGGAACAGCTGGTAAAGATTTTTTCCCACATTATTGGTTGCCTATTTGCACTGTTCGTGGTTTCCTTTGCTGTGCAGAAGCTTTTTAAAAGAATGAGGTCCCATTTGTTGATTTCCTCAGCCATTTGTTAAAGAGGCTATCTTTCTTCCACTGAGGATTTTTGGCTCCTTTGTCAAAGATGAGGTGGCTCAGTGTATCTGGAGTAGTTTCTGGATCTTCTAGTCTACTCCATTGATCCTCGGGTCTGTTACTTTGCCAGTACCAAGCAGTTTTTATCACAGTGGCTTTATAGTATAGTTTCAGGTTTGGAGTTGTGATACCCCCCCAACATTTCCCTGTTGCTTAGTATTATTTTGGCTATTCTAGGTCTTCTTTGGTTCCAGATGAAAGTTTGAATTTTTTTCTCTAGATCTGTGAAATATGCTGTTGGGATTTGAATCAGGATTGTGTTGAATGTGTAGAGTAGTTTTGGGAGTATAGCCATTTTGAAAATATTAGTTCTTCCTACCCAGGAGCAAGGTATGCCTTTCCATTTTTTTATATCATCTTCTATCTCCTTTTTCAGAGTGCTATAGTTTTCAAAGTAGAGGTTTTTCATCTCCTTTGCCAGACTGATTTCTAGGTATTTTATTCTTTTGGGGTGCTATTGTGAAAGACACTGACTCTCCAATTTCTATTTCAGTGGGTCTACTGTTTGTGTATACGAAAGCTATTGATTTTTGAATATTGACCTTGTAACCAGCTATGCAGCTAAAGTTGGCAATTAGGTCCAGCAGTTTTTTAATTAAGTTTTTAGGATCCTCTAAATAGAGTATCATGTCGTCAGCAAATAATGACAATTTAACTTCTTCTTTTCCAATCTTTATTAGTTTTATTTCTTTCTGTTGCCTAATTGCTATGGCCAATATTTCCAGAACTATACTGAACAGAAGTGGTGAGAGAGGACATCGTTGTCTTGTTCCTGATCTTATTGTGAAAGGTTTCAATTTTTGACCATTTAGTATGATACTGGCTGAAGGTTTCTCATAGATAGCTTTTATTAGTTTGAGATACAGACCATCTATTCTGATCTTCTGTAGAGTTTTGAACATAAACGGGTATTGTATTTTGTCAAATGCTTTTTCTGCATCAATTGAGATGACCATATGATTTTTGTCCTTAAGCCTGTTAATATAGTGTATAACATTGATTGATTTATGTGTGTCCTTGAATCCCTGGGATGAATCCAACTTAGTCAGGGTGAATACTCTTTTTGATAATTCTCTGTATTCTGTTTGCCAGGATCTTATTGAGGATTTTTGCATTGATATTCATTAGAGATATTGGCCTGTAGTTCGCTTTTTTTGGTTGTGTCTTTCTCTGCTTTTGGAATCAGGGTAATGGTTATTGTTTAGTTGTAAGAACTGCTCAATTTCTTCTCTAATTTCTTCTGTGACCCATTGGTTGGTCAGCAGAGTGCTGTTCAGTTTCCACGTGTTTGTGAAGATCCTGGGCTTTCCTTTGCTATTCAGCTCCCATTTCAGGGCACTATGGTCTGACAGTATACAAAGGATAACTTCAGTCCCTTTATACTTGCTTAAACCTGTTCTATGAATGAGCACATGGTCTATTTTGGAAGATGATCCATGGGCAGTTGAGAAGAATGTATATTCTGACTTTGTGGGGTGAAATACTCTGTAGGCATCTATTAAGTCCATTTGCTAAAGAGTCTGGTTGAGCTCAAGGATTTCCTTATTGAATTTTTGTCCAGTTTATCTGTCTCTTTGTGACAGTGGGGTACTGAGGTCCCCTACTATTATTGCATTGGAGTTTATCTGGTTTTTCAAGTCTGTTAATATTTGTTTTATATAGTTGGGTGCATTAGAATTTGGAGCATAGATATTTAAGATTGTGATTTCTGCCTCTTGGATTTTTCCCTGAACTAAAAGATAGTGTCCATCTTTATCTCTCTTTATCAGCTTTGGCTTAAAGTCTATTTTGTATATTTTGTCTGCAAATAAAATCGCCACTCGTGCTTTCTTGCTGTTTCCTGTCACATGGAGTATTTTTTTCAATCCCTTTACTTTTAGTCCATGGGTTTCTTTCTGAATTAGGTGTGTTTCTTGTATACAGCAGATTGTAGGATCTTGTTTTTTGATCTACTCTGCCAGTTTGTATCTCTTAATTGGCATGTTGAGTCTATTGACATTAATCATTATGACTGATATAGGTAAATTTAGTGCTGCCATGTTTTCCTGTTCTTGGCTGTGTTATTCTACTTTTGCCCTTTCCCCATCAGTTTCTTGTTTGGTCCCGTGGATTGACTCGGTTAGGTCTCATGGATTTGTAACTTTCCTTATTTTTCTCCAAGATATTCTTTAAAATGTTTTGGAGCACAGATTTCATATTTGTGAAGTTTTTCGGGTGTTCTTTGCCATGAAAGTATCTTATTTCCCCATCAATTTTGAAGGATAATTCTGCAGGATACATCAGTCTGGGTTGGAAGTTGTTTTCCTTTAGGGCTTGGAAGACTTCACTCCAGGCTCTTCTTGCACTGAGTGTTTGAGTTGAGAATTCTGCTGTGATCCTGACAGGCTTCCCTTGGAATGTAACTGTTTTCTTTTCTCTGGCTGCTTTCAGTATTTCATTCTTTTTTTTTGGTATCTGGGACTTTTATGATTATATGCCTAGGTGTAGATTTTTTTTCATGTCATGGGCTTGTGCTGTTCTGTATGCTTCATATATTTGTATGTCTTTATCTTTTTCTGTGAAGTTTTCTGCCATTATCTGTGTGAATAGCTTTTTGATGTCTTTAGCATTGTCTCCTGCTTCCTCAGTGACTCCAATCAATCTTATGTTATTCTTCTTTGAATCATCTAGGAGCTGTTGGATTGACTTTTCATTATTGCTTGCTTTTTTCCATAGATTATGCCTTTCCAGTTCATTGGTTGAGAGCCTGTCCTCTAGGTCTGAAATTTGGTCTTCTGCCAAGTTCATTCTATTGCACAAACTTTCATGTTCTTTCTTAATTTTCTGGACTTCTGCTTGTAGGTGTTTAAAAGGTTCCAGTGCTTTTTCTATGTTGGGTTCTATCAACTCCATGATTTCCTTTTTAGCTTTATTAATCATCATGTTGACAGTGTCTAATATCTCTGGTTTCATCTCAGAGATCAGTTCTGATTTCCATTTTACTAGATCTGCTTTGGTTACCATTTCTGAGGACCCTGGAGACTGGGCTTCAAACTTCTCTATTTCCCTTCCTGCTGTGTTACTTGGAGGTGAGGATCTTTGTATCTGAGACTTTGAGTGTTTCCTCATCTCTGACCTGCCCTGTTTTCTGGCGCTGTTTGTTGCAAATCACTTTCCTCCTAATAGTTAGGAACCTTAAAATAGCAGTGTTTCCTGGGTTGCTCTTTGCAGTCTGTATTGGGACCTAAAGAAAAACCCCTAGTTCTGGCACACCATATGAGGCACTCAATCAATACAGTCAGAACACCTTCTCCTGTCTGCTTTTGAGGCAGGAAGGCTCTGGCTCCTGAACTGCTACAATGGTGCTGCCTGAGGTTCCAATGGGCCTGCCTGTTCACCAATATAGAGTCTCTGGGCTCACTTGCGGTGTCTGCCTGGAGGCCAGTAGGCTGTAGGCCCTGTGCAGCTACAATGGTAGGGGCTGTTTTTCCAACAAGCCCACCTACTCACCAATACAAGCTGACTGGATGTGCTTCTGCAGTTGTTGTGGAGAAAGTCAGACTCTGACCTGCTAATCTCAGTCCCTGGGCGCTCTTCCAGCATAGGCCTGGGAACCAGCAAGCTCCAACCCCAGCGCAGATTTGGTGACGCAGACTTGGTGCTGCAGTCGCTGTTTCCCGAGCCACCTGCGGCTAAACTACGTCCCTGGGCGCTCTTCCGGCATAGGCCTGGAGGCCAGTAAGCTCTAACCCTGGCACAGATTCAGTGACGCAGACCCGGTGCCGCAGTCGCTGTTTCCTGAGCCACCCGCTGTTAACCTCAGTCCCTGGACACTTCCTGCGCAGGCCTGGAAGCCAGTAAGCTCCAACCCCGGCACAGATTCAGTGGCACAGTCGACGTATCCTGAGCCACCCGCTGCTAACCTCAGTCCCTGGGTGCTCTTCCGGCGTGGGCCTGGAGGCCAGCAAGCTCCAACCCCGGCGCAGATTCAGTGACGCAGTTGCAGTTTCCTGAGCCGCCCACTGCTAAACTCAGACCCTGGGCGCTCTTCCAGCATGGGCCTGGAGGCCGGTCAGCTCCAACCCCAGCGCAGATTCGGTGGCACAGTCGCTGTTTCCCGAGCCGCCGCTGCTAACCTCAGTCCCTGGGTGCTCTTCCGGCATGGGCCTGGAGGCCAGCAAGTTCTAACCCTGGCGCAGATTCGGTGGCACAGTCACCGTTTCCCAGCCTCCCGCTTCTAACCTCAGTCCCTGGCTCTCTTCCGGCGTGGGCCTGGAGGCCAGTAAGCTCCAAACCTAGCACAGATTCAGTGGCACAGTCATCGTTTCCTGAGCTGCCCGCTCAACAAAATAACTTTCATTTGTTGATCCTGTTGTAGCTTCCTGCAATGTATAGTACAATTTGGTACCTAATGGTATTGAAATGTTTGTTAAAGTTTATTATCATTTCTGATTTATAAATATTTCTCACAGTTAAGAAATTTCAATTTCTTGCTGTTTCTTTTTCTCTTCTTTCTACTGCTTCTGTGCCTTCTGTAGCAGCT
>PVIR01035451.1:0-16483 GCA_004026965.1 Petromus typicus | reverse complement strand
CTGGCCCTCAGCTCAGCCTCCAACTCACATCACAATCCTCCTGCCTCTGCCTCCCGAGTGCTGGGATGACAGGCGTGAGCCACCACGCCCGGCACTGTGGTATGTGGTACTGGTTGCTGCTGGGTGTGGGTCTCCACACCCAGTATTGTTATGTGGTAACCGGGGAATCGAACCCAGGTCCTTGCGCTTGCAAGACAGGTGCTGGAACCACTGAGCTAACTCCCCGGCCCAACATTATATAAAGTTAAACTCACGAGAACTAAGAAGTGGGTACAAATAACCAAGACATGTCTGAAAAGGCACTGCAATGAGGAACTGCTGGCAAACATTTGAAATTGAAACAGCATGAATCAAGAAAAGAACAACTTATTTTCTCTTCTTTTCTTAATTGCTTTTGAATCTGTCAAGACGTAAAATGTAGAAAACTGGGAGGAAGGGCGCGTCACCCCCAAGCCGACCGTGAGGCAAACCCGGGGCTGTGGGACCGGTTAGCATCCTCGGGTCCCAGAGGCCACGGGCCGCCTGTGCTCACGCGCCGGCTCTTTCCAGGGGTCCCATCCGGTGCTCCCCAAAACAGTGGCTCAGGCCCAGGCCCAGAGAGCTGCCCAGACACCAAAGACTCCTCCTTTCTAAATCTTTCTCTCACCTAAAAGTAAAGATCTAAATCCCCCCATCGCCATCCGCTGCTGGGAAAGAAAGGCAGAAAACCTTGTGAAGAACAAGTTACAGGAAGCAGAAAAAAGAAAGAATTCAGAGAAAGGCAGAAACACAGAGTAAACTGACAAGTGGGCAAATGGCACTCAGCAAAGATCAGTAAACTCGATAAACTCTAACTGATCAAGAGAGAACATGGAGAAGATGAGTTACCAATACTAGGAAACGGAAGTCGCTGCAGTCCTGCAGACCTCACAGGACAATAAGCGTGCGTGATAAACAACTCTGTACAAATACATTTCACAGCTCTGGTAAATGATACGCACCCCCAATGGCCACCAAAGATGAAATCTATTGCTGATTAGTCCTGTAGCTACATGTGTGCACGCACGCACACACACACACACATGCACACGCGTGCACACACACACACACACACACACACACACACAATGCCGTTATCAAACATCTTATTATCACAAAGAAAATTCCAGGCCCCAGTGCTTTCATTCCAACTTTCTAACAAATATCAGAAGAAGAAATCATTCAACCTTGTACAAGCTGTCTCAGAAAACAGACGGAAGAGCTCCCCGCCTGACGTGCCTCTAATCCACAGACACAGGAGCAAAGGAAATGAGGCCAATACCCGTACAAAAACAAACCCGGAAGCACTAACAAATCAAATGCAACTGGTGACAAAAGGGATAATATTCAGCTGTGGAGCTGTTTATCCCCCCAAATGAAGGCTGCTTGGTTGTTTTCAAATCAGTTTAATTCACTATATTAGCAGGATAGAAGAGAAATATGATTATTCACAGAGATAGAGAAAAAAAGCTTTTAACAAAATTCAACATACACTCATTATTAAAGAGGAAGAAGGAAAAGAAAGAGGAAAAAGAGAATCCTCAACAATTAGAGGTAGATGGAAATGTGCTGAACCTGATAAAGGACACCTGCTTTATTTAGGGGACATCTCCCCTAAAGGTGAACTATTGAACATTTTCCCCTCATGGTCAGGGAAGAACACTCAAGTGTCTAGCAGCCCTAGAGGGACCCAAAAGGTGAGAAAAAGGAGTCAAAGGCGCACAGAATGGGGAGACAGCAACAAAACGCTCTTTGTTCACAGACAATGTAACTGGGTATGGAAGAAACCGTAGGGAAGCTGAGCAAAGAGCGCAGGGACGAGTCTGGAAAGTCAGCGAGGTCGCAGACGCAAAAATTAGCTTTGGTTTTCACACAGGAATGATGAACAGCTGCAAAATGAAATTTTAAAAACAAGTCTATTTACAATAGCATCGAGAAACATAAAAATCCTTAGAAATACATTTACAGGCCATTTGCAAGACCACCCACAAAAAATGACAAAACATTACTGAGGAAAAGCAGCCCTGAATAAAATGAGAGATAAACCACATCCATCTAGCGGAAGGCTCGATATTATTTAAATGTCAGCTCTAAATTGATCTCTCGACGCAGTGTCTTCCAGTCCTACTCCCAGCGGGCTTTTTTGTAGAAATGGATGAAATGATTCTAAAATTTATATGGAATTGCAAAGGGCCTAAAAATAGTGCCACACCAAGGAACTTTCTCTGAGAATAAAAATGTTCTATTGAGCACTCTAAATGTGACTATTGTACCTTAGGAACTAGATCTTTAGTTTTACTTAATTGCAATGAATTAAATTGAAATCACTGCAGGTCTCAAGTGAGCCGCTGTTTTGGATATTACAGCCCTAGACTACCCGAGGCCAGGCTGAAAAGAAAGAAAACGAAGGCAGAAATTAGGCTCCCAGCTTTGAAAGCTTACATAAGCCAGCCACAGTCACGGAGACAGCACCGTGCAGGCATGAAAATACACAGGCCCATCGAGCAGCCACAGTGGAGTCCAGGACGCCAGCTGGACAGGGTCATGTGACTTCAGACAACGTGACCAAAGCCACCCAGCAAAGCAGCAGAGGTTTCTCAAGGAGGGGCCTGAGATGCCTGGGGATACCCACGTGGCACAGCCAGCTTCCACCCTGCTCCCCCCAGGCACGAAAACTTCATTCGACCTGCAGGTGGAAATTCAAACTTCATTCTGTAAGAAGAAATCAAATACCCTTGTTTTATTTTTCATAAGATGTTGGGAAGAAAGAAGGTGCGGGGATGGCTGACAAAAGCATGCTCGCCATCATGAGGAGTGAGGGGAATGCAGTGTAAAACCATCGCGAGACTTACACACCTGCCAAGGTGGCTGAAGTTGAAACAGGAAACAGCGGGGCAAGACCTGGACCCGGGGTGACGCGCTGTGACGCGGCTGTGGCTGACGTGGACGCCGAGACGGGGATTTCGGGGACAGCCTGCCTGTTTCCGAGAGTTAGACCTCGGCCTGCCTGTGATACAGTCAGACCACCCACGCCATTCGCCTGGGAGACCACAAACGTGTGCAGGAGACGGCAGCGGCACGGGCGCCGACAGCCGTGGATCCACGCGGGCTCGGAGCGGAAGTGTCCAGCACGGAGCGCGCCTGTGCCACTGGCTGAGCCGGCGCAGCACGTCCGCGGCTGGATCCCCCACGGGCGGTACAGAGTGGTGGACGAACACAGGCAGCGAGGGTGCACCCCAGAAATCTACATGGAGCACAGGAACCCAGATACCAGAGTCTGGGCGTCCGTGGTCCTGTTTGTTGATCGTTCACTCCAGCACCGTCAGGGCTCTAGGGTCTCTGGGCACGGAAGTCACAACGGTGGTCACTTAGGGTGGGGAGAGGTGACAGGGACACAGAAAATTCATTGTGTGTGTGTGTTGATGGTGTGATCAAAAAATAAGGTGTGTGTGAGTAAAGTAACGATTACAGTTTCCCTCAAAACCCTTTCTTTCGCTTTGGACACACGACCCGCTGCTCCACCTTCCTTATGTAGCGGCGCTGGAGCCCACATCTGTGAGCGTGTTCAGTGCGCTGCCGAGCACGCATCTCTGCCCTGAATCGATTCAGAATCTTGACCCTTCCTGGTCCCTTTGTCTTCGGGTGAAAGTCAGGAGTCACCCGGAGCCAGCACCAGCAAGTAAGGCGGGTGAGGACAGAGGCGCGTTTGCACGAGCCCCGCTCTGTGGCTGGCTTTGGGCAGCAGCCTTTGCCCTAGTTTTTATCACATCTTGTAGAGACACTCATGAAAGAGCCCTTGCAGAAATGCTTCAGAAAGGAGCACGGATGAGAGGAACTGCAACAGAAGTGGCACATCCCCACACAACAAACTACTGTGAAATCATTAAATGTCTTTTAAACATCATGTTTAACAGTCTGGTAAAATGTGCGTCACAATGTCCATTTTATAAAGGATAGAAAATTATATCCCTAAACCGCAAGAGCTATTTCTTCACGCCTAAGACATTACCGACTTTAAGGCTAAATACAGATTTTACTAACGACTTTTCCTCTAAGGGTCACAAAGTCCGAGGCTGATGTGTGGCTTTCTTGCCCCTTCTCGGGCAGGCACTTCCAGGAGATGGAGTGTGATCCTGTTCCGCTCGATGGCTCGGCCCTCTGGCTTCCTGACTGCTGCCTGGCGTCCTGCAGATGCCAGGGCACAGGCTCCCTGGGGCTGTTTTGCTCCATCAACTGAGGCTGCCGGCTGTGACCCGCCACTTTCCTGCCCCCAGAACTCCTGCAGCCTGGGAACACGGTGTTTTCTCCTATCTAGCAACCTCAGAGCTTTGTTTTGGTTTTTACTTTCCATAATCTAAGTGAATTATGTACAACTGGTTACTGGGGAATCTCAGCGTGTTGGGAGTATAAATTATAATTATAAAAATTTTATTTCTTCCAAGCCTCCGTCCAAGTGGAGTCTGCCGAACCCCCTTCCCACTAGGTAGGAGGTCCCTGCTGACATCTTGGCCAGATGACAAGGTGTTGCTGTCGTTTTTATCTTTAGAATGGCCCGCTGGCATTTAAGACTAAACCTTGTTTATTTCTAAAGAATGTTTGGCCCTAACTCAACCTGGGCCCTGTGGCTGGAGCTTTCTGGGACACCGAGGGCAGGGAGAGCCCAGAAAGTGCTCTGTGACTCAGTTTCCCAGCCAGACTGTTCCACTGGTCAAATAAGGATGCCGGGAGGAACCAAGGCGCCCTTGTCCCCTCCTTACAGGCACCTTCCCTCTCTGTGGGGGTCCTCAAAGCCCACCCCCCTCCCTGGCTCCTTTCCTTAAGGAGAAACTAGTGCTGCCCATCCAACCACTGTGGCGCTGGACTCCCTATGGGCAGACAGTGGCCACAGCAGTACATGGCTTCGGATGCCAGCCCAGGCCAGCTTTGGGCTGGGAAGACCCTTGTGGCATTTCCAGTACCAGCAGCTCTCCCACAGGGGACTTGAGGACCCCACTCCCCTCTGTGAACCTGCTGCCTTCACTACGAGGTCTCTTGGGGTGAATCATCCTGGGGGAGGGCCCTCCTCCCACTCCGGCAGCCAGAATCCAGTCATTCACCCACAGCTGGTTGCAAAGGAGTCTGGGAAAGGCAATGCCTCTCCTCCCAGAAAAGATGTAAGACAGGTTCGACCAAGGCCAAGCCGGACTTGAGCAGGTGTCTGTGCCCGGATGAGGCCAGAGGTCCCCGGACAGTCCCCACCAGTGTTCTCTGTCCCTGAGAACACTGCTCTGACCCAACAGAGCTGGCAGTTCCCCTTGGTTTTGAGGATTCTGGGAACACAGTAACATCCGGGTCCAGGAGTTCCACGGCCATGTCCCAGTGTTCCACAATATGAGACTGTGAGGCAGCCAGGCCAGGCCTGAGGCGTGGGCTCCAGACAGGGTTGTGATGAGGGGCTGGCCTCTAACAGACACCAGCTTCCCGACACACAGGAGGCAGGGGCTGGGGTCGAGATCCGCAGAGGCTGCAGGGAAATGAATAATCCGGGGTGAGGAAGGAGGGACGCAGCCACACTACCCTAGAACACGCCACCGGGCTGTGGTGGCCATCTGTGTGGCGTGAACATGCACCTAAACTTCCTGTGTGAAAAATTTAATTCACAGTCTGTACAGTAACAGGGTTCTGAGGAGGGGTTGGGAGTGATTAGGGTTAGCTGAGCTCATGAAGGTGGGGCGTTCCTGTCTTTGGGGTGCCGATGCTGCCTGTCCTGAAACTTCACCTAAGGAGGGACTGTTTGATTGGAGGGTGGCAGCACAGGGCGGAGTGGAATGTTAGGCACAGCCTTGGCGCATTCTCACGAGCTCTTAAGTGGATAACGGAGCATGCAGATGATCCGGTTTGCAAAAAACAAATAGGACCGAGGGGCTTGGGGCTCTCGGGAGCTCCCAGTTTTGCTCAGAATGGTCTAGGCAGCAGCCACTGCATTGGGTTGAAAGGCAGTCAGGCGGGACAGACAGAAGGATCGGTGACAAATTTGACTAGGTATGTGCCTGGGCAGGGCCCTGCCATTCAGAGAGGCTGGCTGAGAAGAGGCCCTTTGGATCTGGACATGACAGCTCCCGGAGAACCAGGTGGTGGCAGCAAGGCGGACCTGGGAGGCTGAGACGCAGCAGCCTGGTGGCCTTGGTGACAGGCAGCCATGACGCTCGGGTTCCCAGAGCAGGAGGGACAGAGGGAGATGGATTTCCTGAGGGAGGGTTCCACAAGGCCAGGTATGTGTGAGCCATAAAGAAGCACGTCCCAGCGACTGAAGGTGGAGGCTCCGCCTCCCCGCCGTGTCGGGAGGGGCAGGGCTGAGGCTCCGGGCTCCACCTCCCCCAGTGCGGCCTGGTCCTCGGAATCTCTCCGGAAGCGATCCTTTGGGGACAGCAGCAGGGCTCTGTGCACACGGAACCTTGCAGGGAAGGATGTGACCAACACCAGGCTAGCCGGCTCATTACCCGTCACTGTCCTCTGTCCACTGTCACAGAGCCCTTCTCGCAGGGGATGTCTCAGGGCAGGGCCTTCAGTTGGCCGGAGGAACAGGGCCCCGAGCCCGTGCCACCTGGCTCTACCCTGCATGCCTCTCCCCGAAGCAATTCCGCTTTTCCAGGCTCTGCACTTGTTACTGGGATTTTTGTAAAAAACCTTAGAATAGTTTGAATCGTGGTGAGGAAAGCTAAGAACACGTGGGGGGAGGGGGGAACCTGCTAGACCTGAGTACAGAGGACAAAACCCACACCCGCTCCAGCGGGGTGCTGGACACGATAAACGGGACCGTGGGGGGGACGAGATGGGGCAATGATGGGGAGACACAGCCTGTGACAGGGAGAAGCGCACCCCGAGGGAGGGGCTGACAGCGGCGTCGGGAAAGGTCTCTCAGTGATACATCTCACACCACACACCACGGAACCTAAAATGATGTCTACCGGGGCTGGGACATCCCCGTCCTGCTCCTCCCACCGCAGCAGAAGCGGGACAGACCCCGCAGGGGCCCACGAGGCAGCTGTTCGTTTTCATCAGCACCGAAGTGTCTGAGTCTTCCCACTTTCTCCAGGGTGCACGGTGGAAGTTACCAGAGGCTTCATGGCATGAAATCTTGCAGAAGGGCGAGTGTCAGCCAAGGGTGGCACACACGAGGCTCAAGGATTCCAAGTTCCAGCCCAACCCCCGGTGACTTAGTGACTTGGTGGGATCCTGTCTCTAAAATGAAGGGTGGATTGAGGATGAAGTGCAGTACGAAGGCCCTGGGTTCGAGCCCCCGTGTTAGATATAAATAAATAAAAAGGCTCAAGGACAGAAAAAAGTCTATGACTTCAGCTACTGATTAGCCAGAGAATAAAGAAATCTGAAAAAATATACGACAATGTCACTCTTCCTCATTTTTTTTTTTTCAGATAGTTTTCACTGAAATACAGTGATTTATGTTGGTAAGTCCTAAACACCTCTATTTTTAAACTATATTCTAAAGCTTTGTTTTAATTTACAGTATGGTAAATACTGACCCGTATGCAAGAGCCCTTTGGGGGTCCCTCAGTAATCTTGACAGCACAAAGGGGTCCTGAGACCAGAAGGTGTGAGGAGGGCCCTTGAGCTGCTAAGTGCTGCACTGGGAACCTCTACCACCAGGGACCCCAGACCACTATGTGCTAACCACTGCGTACAGGTGCCAAGCACACAGCTAGTAACAGGCAAGACACACTGGCCTATTTTGTGCTGCAGTCTACTGGACATGTGCTGGGAGACTGATCGAGTTTGTGTCCAAACTTTGGGCCATTCACATGTATCACACATACACACTCACGCACACCCACCGTGAGAAGCCAGAAATAGGGGCACGCAAACACGACACACACCAGGTTAGTATCTTTAATATATAATGAGCTTATACAAATTTATCAGACCTTAGGAGATAGAGCAAAGGACACTGACAATCCACAAAAGAGGAAATACAACCACTAAATGTGAAAAGATACTTAACTGAGCTAGAAATCAAGGGAATGTGAACTGAGACACGGTGCCTTTGTTGTCACCAAATTAGCAAATATCTAGCCCGATAATACCCACCGCTGGCAAGCTGGGCACGCGTCCCCTTGCTGGTGGCAATATTAAGTGGACATTTTTGGAAATTATATTGTCACTAGATAACAAAAACCTAAAAGTTCTCTGCATTCTTTAATAATGCCCCCTCTGAAAAATCTATCCCAAAGAAATAACTTGACATTGGAAAAAGAAAAACCTTATGCAGAGATACTCATCAATTGGGAACAGTGAAAACTTAGCGACACCCCTGATCAATACTTGGCACTGTTGTCCCCATGCCTGGTGGAAGGGTTCACAGCCACTGCAGCACAAGATCAGTCCCGATACCAGTGGCTGTGACATGGTCAGGGAAGACAGTGGTGCGAAGGGCATCGTTACAGAAGGCGTAAGTGTCCTAACTACAGAAAATGCAAAGAAACTGTGGGGTGGCAAGGAAGGAGAGATGCCACAGCTTCCAGCTCAATCTGCTCTTTCCTCTACTTGATTTCCCCAAATCCCTCCAAGGGATAGGTTGACCTAAGAGCCTGAAGACCTGGTGGTTTCTAGTGGATGAGTGTGAACAGCTGGAAAGAGCTGGCTTTTCTCTCTCTAACCTGGGCCAACTGCCAACAAACCCAACGTGAAATCCCCAAGAGATGACACCATCAGACTGCAGGTCCTCGCCACTCTGACCATGGGACGTCTTGTCCCCACTGCCCCTGACACAGGGGAGTTTTGCTCCTTGATCCAACCAATCTAAGATTTTCTCTCAAAGTCCCTCAGAGACAAGTGCCAAGCAGGGGACCAAGTCTGCCTGCTCACACTGCAAGACAGAGGCCTCTGCAGTGACCTGCTCCCTTTGTCCCCAGCTGGCCCTACGCCCACACCCTTTCATTGTCCCCCTGCAGGGGAACTTCCGGGTGGGCTTGTCCAAAGGCAGGGGTGGCTCTCTGTTCCATGACAGTGGGCACGTGTGGGTCAGGACAGTCCTACCCATGTGCTAATTTTTACACCTCTCACCTACGCACCTGGGATCAATGGAATGGGTCTCTGCTGGCTCCTAGACGTCACCTAAATGCTTTAGGACAGAAAGCTAGTCCAGAGGTCATGCTATACACTAGGCCAGGGAGTCTCCCTACCCAATGCCATCCCCAAATGTGCCCTGGAACACAAAGAAGCTCACTTACCGAATGGGTAGCACGTGACCAGGGGGCAGTTACGTCATCCCAACGACGACACCAAGAGACACAGAAACTCTTCACATGCACTAAATCCACTGCCTTTTGAAAGTCACTACCTGTCCTCCGGAAGCTGGAGGAGCTATAACCCCAGTATGTACACAGCAGCTCCCTTCCCTCGGCAGTCTTCGGCTTGGTCCCTGTCACTGAGCTCTCCCTCCAGGGCTGCGTGGGCCTTTGTTCTCAACCTCTGCCTGGGACTCCAGTGTCCTCCCCTAGGGCCGCGACGGGCTCTCAGCAGCCCCAGTGCAAACTTCCTGGCCCTCTCTCATCTGCTCCGGTCCAGTCATGGGGAGCTATCGAGAAGGTGGCCTGCATGACAGCCGGGGTCCCAGGCCTACAGGCGGAAGCACCAGGGGACAAAACACACGAGTCACCAAATCAGACGCAGCTGGAACAGCAGCAGCCTGACCAGGCACAACCACCGGAGACAAAGGGCCAGCAGCGGATGTGGACGGGAGGGTGGCCGCCCTGCCTGTGTGGCTCTGGCTCTGGGGTATGTGGTGCCCCGACTCCGACGGTGCCAGCACAGGCACAGGAGTGCTCACGGGCCTGGGATTGGGAAGACGGTACATGTGCCCTCTCACACAGGGCCAGGCGACATGTAACCCTCCCAGGTCTCCGTCCCCAGGTACCACTGTCCCCTTTCCACCTAGAGACACCTCCGTCAGCAGGTACAGGGCCTGCTCACATACTGCCGGAACAGAACGGCACTGGGAACAGGAAGAAGTGATCAGCACACCACCCAGAGGGGCACCCCCGGAGGGCCCCTCTTCGCTCCCGATTAGTGAGCACCACGGTCTTACTGGAAGGACATGGGCGGAGTCCAGGGGAACCGGAACTGTGTCCTGGCAGCTGGTAGGCAGGGCAACTGGGCTAACGGAGTTTCCAATGAGCAGGAGTCGGTGTCTGCAAACCTGTGACCACAGGACCTCCTTGACCTGGGAGGGCTGTGGTCACCGTAGAATCACAGTCACTTCCCCAGCAGCATCAAACTCTCTGGAGGAGAGGATGGGTCCTAGGACCCACCCTCAGGATCCCAAGACACAGATGGCTTTGGGCAGGTGCATAGGAAGGCCTTCTGTAGCCAAGGCAGGACCACTCAGTCAGGAGCTGACAGAGCCTATCTCCTCCCAGGTCCAGGTGGCCACATCAGCACAGTCCATGTGCCAACGAAGTATGGCTAGAGGGCTGCAGTCCAAAGGGCTTGGCCAAGTCTGGGTCAGATTTGGTTTCTTGGTTGTCTCTCTGAGGAAGCCATGGCCATACACCTTGAGGTACAGCTGTGTCACTCAAGAGTCAGGACATGCAGCCTGCAACATCACCACTTGAGGCCCAAGCAGTCCACAACTTTTTGCCTTTACAAACGCCACCCGGACACTCTGCCTTCAAGGTTTACGGTACTTCCCAGAGAAGCTGTCTCCACTGTAAGAGGAAGTCTATGTGTTCTCAGACAAAGGCGAGACCTGATGGCCTAGGAATGGAGAGGGCATACCACGTGGCACCTTTGGCGACGTGGAGATGGTGTGAGCGGCTGAAAGGCTGAGGTGAAGGCCACATGGCACCTGAATGAAAAGCGCAAGTCAGCTCCCAAAGAGACATAGGAGAGGGGACGCTCAGACACTAACGCTGGAAGCCCCAGGGCAGCAGAGGAGCCACTGGGGTCCACCGCTCAGCATGCCACAAGTCCTGGCAATGGTGTGCACCAATCCACCGCCCACAGTAGCCCAATGGAACTGCCCAGGGTCCATGGTCCACAGGGCCTTCTGTCGCAGACGAGTGTGACTTTGCCATCTCTTGGGGCCATCAGAACCCTGGAAGCTGAAGCCAGGCATGAAGGGAGGTGTATTGCAAGAGATCCTCCCTTTCCCTGCCGGTCAGTGGTACTGCACGGTGGTACAAAGTGAAGCCTGCCCCCCGGGGAGGCTGATGGAAGTGCCCCCGGCAATGCTACAACAGCAATGGACCACTGATGGCAGGGAGCAGGCCCCTGCCCACTACCATAGGCTCTGGCAAGGCTGGTGACTAACTGAGGGAGACAGCTGGGTACCTTCGCCAAGCCCACACATCCAGCCACCAGGCCGACCAAGCCTGTTCTTCCCATCTAGGGCTCATTGGCAGGAGCCGGGCAACCAGGCAGGAAGCTACCCAGAGTCTTCCAGAAGGTGCAGAGGGAGTGTCCGGGCTGGGGGGTCCAGTGTGGCAGTCCAAATGGTTCCAGAGTGTGCTGTGGGGTCGGCGGGCCTGGAGCAGCAGATCTGCCATCTCTGGAGTAGCTGAGGTTGCGAGGAGACGGGGGCATGCACTGAGTCGCAGGTACAGAGCTAGCACATGACAACAGGAAGCACAGCAAGGTAGGTGACCGGGGCGCCCAAACGAAGTGGGAGGGAGACCTACGGAAAAGGAGACACCGGAAGGGACGGCTTCCAAGGGGCGATGCTGTTGTATGGACATTTCTTCTCCACAGCAGAGCTTACGCTACCCGGATGGCTGCAGATGCTACCAGAGCGGTGGCGGCCTCCTAAAGGTTCCGTGCCCGAGTGGGCAGAGCTGGAGCAGGACTGGTCCCGTTGGAGGCTGGATGCACCGGGCAGGGCCCAGTGCCCGCCGCGGCCAGCTGGCGGCACAGCATCTGCCGCTCCCGCACTGCCCTGTTGGAAGCGGAAGTCTTCCTGATCTGGGCTCGCCGCGCGTGCCGCAGAGGGGACTTGTAGGTTCTGCGCAACTCGGCCAGGAAACCCTGATAGTCGTTGCGCAAGGGGCTGTCTGGCTGCATGTGCGGGATGGCCCACTTCTCCGCCTCCCCAGTCAGGCGGGACACGAGGAAGGCCACTCGCTCGGCCTCACCTGGGAAGCGCGAGGCCTGGAAGATCATGAACCTGTCCATCTGCATCAGGAAGCCGGCCAGCTGGCCCGGGTCTCCCGAGAAGGGCTCTGGCAGCGAGGTGGGCGGCGTGGTCATGGGGCGCGTCCCGTTGGAGGTGATGGCCGAGATGGGCGGCGTGATCTGCAGCGCCCCGGGAATGCGCGCCCGGGTGCGCAGCAGGGTCAGCTCGGCCATCACGCTCTCCAGCATGTTGGTGAGGTTGGCCTTCTCGGCACGCAGCGTGGAGGCCTCGCGGCGCAGCGCGGAGTTGGTGAGGCGCAGCGAGGTCAGCGTGTCGATCACGTCGTCCATCTGGGCGTTGGCGGCAGCGGCCGAGGCTGGGCTTTCGGCCTTGGAGGTCTGAGGCTGCACCATCCTGGCCGTGGTTAGCGGCGCGCGAAGGCCGATGGGCAGACGCAGGGGGGCCCGGAAGCCAAATTACAGCGGGGGCCTCGGAGTGCCGGGGCGGGACGGGCCGGGCCTTTTGGGGTGCAGGACCGAGAGGCGGCCAGGCCCCGCGCGGGCCTCAGGGTCGCGGCCCGGCTCCGGTCTTGAGGGCAGGCCGCCCGGGACCCAGGAGCTTGGGCCCGAGGCCGGGCTGGTTCTGGGCCTTAGAGGATGTAGATTTTTTTTTTTTTTCTTTTTTACAGTGTCGACTGCGGAAGGGGGGGTGCGGGGCGCACAGCTGGCTCCAGGCCCGCGCCTGCCTGGGCAGAACAAAGGGGGCGGCACCTGCGGGGGCCGGGCTCGCGCGGGGCGACGGGCGCGCGTACCTGGGGTCTCCGCAGCTTCCTCCGCGCCGGCCGCGACCGCGATGGCCCGCTCCGGGACGCGGCCAGGCCGATGAGTCACCGCGACGGCCCCCGGAAGTGCTTCCCGGTCAGCGGGCGGCGAGGCGGCGCGCCGCCTCCGGCAGGTGCGGCACCGGGCCAGGCGGGCCGGGTCGCGGCGCAGGGCGGTCACCGCGCGGCCGTTATGCGGGCGGGGCCGACGGGCGGTGAGGGCGGTGGAGACCGAGGAGCCGCGCGCTAGCCCCTCTGGTTGCCATGGAGACCGCCCGCTCCGGGGCGCGCGGCAGCCGTTCGTGTCCTGCCCCGGAAGTGACGCAACGTCCTGCCTCCTGGGGACTATAGATGGCCCAGCAGCCAATCAACGATGATGATGTGAATGTGATTGTTTTATTACTGAGCTCTGTGCCTCGCTTTGCTCTGATTCTTCCCAAGTCTGCTTGCGAAGCTCTTTTTGTACACAGTGTAATTTTATTTTAAACAAAGTTGACTTTTCTAACTACACCTTGAATCAGAGAGTATAGATACGTTGTAGAAAGTCTTAAGTCTTAAAACCTTTTCAGTCGTCTAGAGATAGCAAATGATATTTCTGTAGTTCCTGTCATTTTTCCAAGATATGTCCCATGATAAAGTACCATTTTTTTACTTTGCGAAAAGCTTTCCCCCTTCCTCAGATTCCTTTCACATCTCCAGAAACTCTGCCTTCCTGTTTTCTATCACCTCTTTTACTTTGCTCTTTAAATTATTCATAGTTTGGGTTTCTCATATAAGAGAAATATTGCTCACATAATATTCATGTGTCTGATTTATTTCACTTAGGTTTAGGGTCTCAAGATCCACCTATTTTACTATAATGCCTCAAATGTGCCCCCCTTGTGGCTGTGTAGTATGCTGTTGTGTATATGCCACATTTTTTCATCTCCTCAGTTATGGACGGTCATCTAGGCCACTTCCACGAAATAACATTTTTCTAATTTTCACAGCACACTGAATTCTGAGATTTTTCCCGTTAAAGATAATTTGAACACACGGTGTCAGTTGCTGTCTGAAATCATGTTCCACAGTGTAGTCAACAGGCCTGTTTTGGTAGATCTCAATCTTCTGTTCACACGGAAACTTTATAAATCCCAGTCTCCTTCTCTTTGGACTTCCTGGGGTCCATGTCGAGAACAGAAATTATCAGGCCAGAAGACTGGAACTATTAGACCCAGGATCTGCAAGCCTTTCCTGTTTGATTTTCCTGGAGTGCTTGAGAGAGGCCATTTCCCAGCTGAGGTCTGGCTGGAGAGAAGCGACAGCCGCCAAGCCAGTTTTCTGGGGCAGGCTCACACTCCATAAGCAGCCTGGATAGAGTATGAGCTGCTCCTACCCAGAGCCGTCTCTCCAGGGTGGGAAGTGGGGCGCCAGGGGTGCCAGCGCTGGGAGAGGTGCTTGTATCTCAGTCTGCCAACTTGTGCAGTTTCTGTGACCCAGTGAAAACTCTGGGAGAGGAAAGAACGGAGCGTGGCCTTCACCTGCTTCTGCGAGATGTTTCCCAAATCACACAGTGGCAGGAACTGCTAACCTTGACTGAGGTCAGTGACTTCAAAGGCGGAAAGCGCCCGGGCTTCTGCGCCCCTCCCAGTTCTTCCAAACACAAAAATCCCATCCACTGCTGTGAGACACGCCTTTGTCCCTCTCAGGGCCCTTCAGTGTCTGTTGTGATTCCTGACATGATTGACGCTCTAAATCTTAAATTCCCAAGTGCCTTGTCTAGGGTGTTCACCCTCATATCAGAAATGATAAAACACAAAACGAAGAATACCATTGATTTATATTTCACCTTATTTAAATCGGACATGGGGTGGCAGCGCATTAAAACAGAGCGAAATAAAAAGTACAGATTCTTAAAAATAAAAGCAGAGGAAGAGTATAGGAAGTCTGATCCAGTGTCCTGGGAGTCGTGCTCTGAAGTGCTCGTCCCTATTGTGAACACTCAACAAACTATACAAAGAATTTGCTGAACTTGAAAACAAGAAGATCTTTAGTGAGGTCTAGAGATACAGACTGCTGAGGAATGGGCCAGCTCGGGGCCTGCTGGGCGCTAGGTCCGGACGCACAGTAGGGACACGAGGGAGGACACTGAGCCAGGGAGAGAAAACTCACCCGTGTTGAGCGTCGAAGAACTCTGATCTGTCATGGGAATGAAATGTGAAGGTGTAGCCCTCAGACAGACAAGAAAGAATGGGGACACAGTCTCATGGGTCTCCCGGCCCCCAGTTACCGCACAGACCATGGAAGGTCATGACTCAGAGCCACCAATAAAGAATCACATTTTTATACAGCAGACCAGGGATCCAGTGGGGGAGTGGAGGGAAAGTTTTTCCACCCGATAGTAGCCTGACACCCAAAACTCTAAAGCCCATGATGTCATCGCATGGCCAGGGCAAAGTGGGTAGCCGTAAGTCAACTCTAAGTGAAATTATGGTGGTAGAACAATCTGGAAAAAAAAAGAGGATAAGCATATTTGAACCCTCACTGAGAGCAATAGAAGAGTAAGATTTGTGGAAAGCACAGAGATTGTGAAAGAAAAGAGATAATGTAACAAGATCAGGTGGCTATGAAAAAAAAATCTTTTAAAAGAAAATGGGGTTGCCTTCCATTTTTGGAAGATGCGGTAGATGAGTTCTTCCCTAGTCTTTCTAGAAGCACACCGGAAAGCAACCTTAAAGATTAAACAAGCCAAGAATCCCCGAGACAGTCAGAGATGGGGAGAGGAGGTCAGACTGGCAAGAATGAAGACCTGGATAGTCAGCACCTTGCTCCCCCCGATTTTCTACAGATGCGACACAGTCCAGATCAAATTCCAGAAACTCTAAAATTAATGTGGACAGTCAAAAGACCTACAACAGCCAAGACAATCTTTAACAAGAGCTATGTTGGAAGGTTCACGCTTCGTGACTTATCTACAGAGCCAGAGTAATCAAGAGTGTTATGTTATTGGTGTAGATTAATGGAATAGAACTGAAGGTGAAGAAATAACCTTAACATTTATAGTCAAGTGATTTTTTTCAAAAAAGGTGCCGTGACAATTCAGTGAGCAATGAGCTGTCGTTGGTAAAACTAGATGTCCACCACAAAGATATGTTTGTGTAAGCTAGATCCTGAACCTCACATCAAACAAGCGCTAGCTGGAAAAGGATCAAAGATCTAAATCCAGGAGCTTAAAGCTTCAGAACTCTTAGTAGAAAACAAGAGGGTAAAATTTTGTGACCTTGGATTGAGCAGTGATTTCTCAGACATAACACAGAAGTGCAAGTGACAAGAAAAGAAACCAGAAAAATTGGACTTCACCAAAATGAGGACTTTTATGTTTCAAAGAACACTATCAGGAAAGTAGAAAGCGATCCAACACGGAGACAGAGAGAGACTATTGGAAAGTATTTATCTGATGAGGGTCTAATACCCAGAGTACATTAAAAACATCACAACTGATTAAAAAAAAAAGACAACCTTATTTTTAAAATAAACAAAGGGTTTGAATAGACATTTCC
>PVIR01035450.1:0-16471 GCA_004026965.1 Petromus typicus | reverse complement strand
GGCCCTTGCCCTTGCAAGACAGGCGCCGGAACCACTGAGCTAACTCCCCGGCCCTGGAAGTCCTCCCTTTTGAGTGTGTTTATGAGATGTGATCAAAAGTGCGATGAATGCTAGTACCTAGTGCTATCCAATGGAAAGGCAGACTTGTGAAAACATTATAGTGAGTCTTCATCTGCCATATTTACTGAATCATCTCTAGGCAACTTCTGGGTCTTCTCTAAAATGAAAAAAAATGACCATGAAAAGTAAATGTTTTGAATCAATTATTTAGGACACCCAGGTAGCCATGAAGAGCAGCTAAGGACACTCACAAAAGAGGACATGCAAAACTGCTTCGGAAAGTGGCAAGTGATGGGCTAAGTGTGTGAAGGGCGTGTGTGGGAGGGTTGAGGATTTTGAGGGGGACTAATGACAATGTGTCTTTGACTATAATATTTTTAAAAATTTAGCTGGGAATGGTGGCTCATGCCTGTGATCCCAGCGCTCGGGAGGAAGAGGCAAGAGAAGAGGACTGCTGTGAGTTCGAGGCTGGCTTGGGCTACATAGTGAGTTTGGGGCCAGTCCGAACTACAAAGTGAGACCCTGTCTCAAAAAAAAAAAAAAAAAACAACAACAACAAAACCATTTAAACATTCACTATATTTCACAATCACACCTCACGTGTAGAATATGCACCAGGTTCAGGCTAAGCTTTCACCCTCTTCCTGCCTTGCTGTAGGCTCTGGGCTTCTCTTTTAGCCCTACCCACTCTCTGTTTGAGGCTGAGCCCCAACCATACGGTGATATGGGCTGCAATCCATAATGCTGGCGCTGACCACAGGAGGCTCTGCAGAGTATTCGGAGGCTGGTCCATCTGGGCCCCTGTGGGAACCTGTCCAGGCTTACCGTTGCCACCTGTCCCTAACTAGCACTGAGCAGGAAGCTGGGATGGGGAAGCAGGACAAGCAGAGAATGTGAAGTAGTGCTGTGGGCTTCCATCCCTGCCAGACCTTGCCCTGGGCCTAGGGCTAAGCACAGAGAGCAGGGGGCAGCTGGGAGTGGGTGAGAAGGGCCAGGTCAAGGGATGGTACAGCTCCGCTCTGCTGTGGGTGTTTGCGCAGGATCTCGTGCAAGGAGGTGGGATATAGGCAGCCTTAGGAGGTCTCTCTTGCCCCCTGAATGCTGGCTTGGGGACATGGAAGGTAAAGGCAGTAGTCAGGGGTGGATTTCTGTCTTTGAAAGGCCTGGGCCCTCAGAGTGGAAAGATGAGGAAGCCAGAGAAGCTCGAGTATTTCCAGCCACCCAGCAGATTCCCCCGACGAAGGCGCAGGGACACCCGGTCCCCAGGGTCCAGAGGAAGCAGCACAGAGCTGGTGGCTGCCTCACGGGTCACATCGGGGTCGTTGGCAAAGGCTGAGACAACAGGCCATGTGTTCAGCATCAGGCTTACCTGGAGAGGGGAGCCCCGCCCGTTAGTGTCCGCTCACCAGCCCTTAGCTTAGGACCCTCACTTTCCCAAGGGCTTTGTCTTACAAATCTGAGTGTAATGGACTCTCCCAGAAGGGCTAAGGGATGGGCAGAGTTTGACTCTGCACATTCTCCCCTCTCTAGACAGGGCCTCTCCTCCCTTGCCCTGTCCCCCAGGACACCCAGGACACAGGACAGTGGAAGCTGAGCCCACGGCTTCCCTCTGGAGCTGGGGATGGGAGTTGGGGCCCTTGGTTCTCATCACCTGAACTGTCTGGCGGTTGTACACCTTCACCACGTGGAACCGGAAGCTGTAGACTCCCCGGACAGGGGCCACGAAGGAGCCTGAGGCCCGGTCAAAGCCGCCACCCTCATTCACCAGGACCTAGGAGAAGCAGAGCCTGCCTGTGGGGCTGAGGGACACTTGTGACTTATCAGGGTAGTACTGGGCTTGGGGCAGGGGAAAAGTAAAGAAATGAAGGACGAATAGGAGTGCAATATTCAAAAGGAACGAGAAAGGGCAAGGTGTGTGTGTGTGTGTGGATGTGTGTGTGAGTGTGCCTCTGAGGGAGGTGAAATGATCAGCGGCCATCTTAAGGGAAAATGTAGGGAGCTGTTTTCTTAAAGTTGGAGGGTCAGCAAAGAGGTCTTGGATGGTCACTTCCAGGTCCTTTGCAGTCCCTCGGACTGGGGCAGGGGAGTTACCTGGTCAAAGTAGATGGCCCCTGTGGTGCCATTGCCGGTTTCCCCCGCTGGCTCGTGGTGGTGGCTCCGGACTGCAGCAAATGCCACTCTTCCATGGGGTGCCTCTCCCAGAGCTGCGCCCCCTGGGCCCCCTGCAGTAGCTCTGCCTGGCTCACAGACCACCAGGCACTCGCCCTCCAGCAGGACTGGCTCTGAGCCCTCCTGGGCCCACCCAGCCCTCACAGCTAGAAGCACCAGGGCCAAGGGCAGCCCCAGGCTCCCGAAGGGACTTGGTAGCCAGGGTCGTTTTGCTCTCAACATGGCTGAGCGCCCACCGCCCTCAAGTGCCCCTGCCTTCTGCCCTTTCCTGCCGACTTTTGTCTCCACTCTGCCTGGCTCTCACCACCCGTCACCCACTCCACTGCTCTCTCAGGCTCTCACTGTCCCCTGGCCTGGCACCTCCTTCTCCACACCCCCCTAGGTCCAGGCTCTGCCTGCCTCCCCCTCAGTTATTCCCGCTGGCACTGAGTTCCCTCCTCCTTGGCAGAGAGAGTGCAAAGTGACAGCAGTTGGGCTCCGGGAGGGAGAAGAGGGATGCGGATGGGACAGAGGGATGCAGGGGGGCTCATCCTGAGCTCAGGGTCAGCAGAGCTCCAGAGCAGCCCTTCTACACGCCAGGGTACCGGGCGGTCCTGGCGCCACAGTGAACTCTGTGTGTGTGTGTTTGTGTGTGCGTGCGTGTGTGTTTGTGTGTGTAGTGGTGTGTGTGTGTGTGGTGAGGTGTATGTGTGTAGTGGTATATGTGTGGGTGTGTGTGTGGTGAGGTGTGTGTAGTGGTGTGTGTGTGTGGTGAGGTGTGTGTGTAGTGGGGTGGGGTGTGTGTGTGTGTGGTGAGCTGTGTGTGTAGTGGTGTGTGTGTGTAGTGGGGTGGGGTGTGTGTGTGTGGTGAGGTGTGCGTGTACTCATCCTGTAGCCCCTCCCCCCTCATTCCTCTCCTGTTCATACTGTCTCACAGGTCAGCTGTTCTGAGACATCTTTCTGTCTGTTGAAGAAAGGAGTCCCCTTGTCTTTCCCACAACTGTTTTGGGAAAGTGCTTGGGCGGAGGAGGTCATCACCCTGGGCCAGTCCCTTCTCTCCTGGTCTCCCACATGCTCTTTACAAGAGGCCAGCTTTCCACGAGCGGTCCCTCCTGCCTGACCGGTCGCACGCAGCACCCAGAACTGCGGGCCGGGGTCCTCGGGGCAGAGCCGCGGGCGGGCGCTAGGCGGGGGCGTCGGGAGCATGGGCCAGCGCAGGCCCTGCAGGGGAGGAGCGGCGCTGGCTCCGCCCCAGGCCAGGAAGTGACTCAAAACACAGTTTGAGATGAAAAGACAGGTCCCCGTTGGATGAGGAGCGGGGAAAGGCCCGCCCAGATTCGGGCCCCCTGCCCCGGTGCCCCGGGCTGGGGGCGCGGGCGAAGCAGGGTCCGGGGACCTCCCGACGAGCCGGCGGCCCAGGAGGGTAGGCGCGCCAGTCCCCGGCGCCCGGGAGCAGGAGGCTGCGGGGGCCAGCGCGGCCCAGCGCGGGCCCCAGGCCGCGATCGGCTGTGGGCGGGACAGTCCCGGCCCCCCGGCCCTCGCGGGGCGCCTGGCGGGAGCATCTGGCCCGAGACTGCCGGAGGGGCCAGCAGGGTGGGCGTGGCCACGCCCGGGAATGGGCGACCCTGGCCGGCCGGACGGTGAGGCTCGCCCTTGAGAGGCCGCCTTGGATCTGGAGCTAGCAGAGTTCCCGGAGGAGATCGATCTTGTTGGTTCACTCCTGGAGGTTTCCAGACCCAGCTGGAGCCCGCTACTTGTTTTGTTCTGGGCTACGGTCGTTTTTTCCTACCTGCACTTCCTCTTCTGGAGGACAGGCCTGCGTTCCGAGAACCTGACACCGTCCCTACCTCCGAGATGGAGTCCGATGCTTGCTATGTCCGGGGGTTGTTTACCAGAAACGTAACTAAGTGCGACCTGTTGATTGAAGGTGTGGGCCGGGAGACGAGGTTTTGGGACCGTGAAGCTCTGAACTGCCTTCTCTTCCAGGACCAGGGCAAGAAGCCATGCCTACTTGGGGGGCTGACTTCCCGACCCCCGACCGTTTTACGGTGTCTGCGGAAGCAGAGGACAAGGTCCGAGGGCAGCAGACCCGACTGGAGCGCATCTTCAGGGTGGGGGTGAGCGTCCTCCCCAAAGACTGCCCGGAGAACCCTCACATCTGGCTGCAGCTGGACGGCTCCAAGGAGAACGTCGCCAGAGCGAAGGTGAACTCCTCTCTGCAGTCTCTGCAGGGAGCAAGGAAGCTCTCCCCCCATGGAGGCAGAGTCAGTCAGAGGGGGGGCCCAGGGACGACCTCTATTCGGTGGTTATCTCAGTGGCAGGGCACCCTCAGGGCCCCAGCATCAAGGGACTTCCCCTTCTGTGTCTGTCTGGAGTTTTGGTTTCATTTCTGCAGTGACAGCCTAGGTTCTGTCTGACTGCTTTTGGAGAGGGCAGAGATAATCCCGTGAGCCAGCCCTGCCAAGGAATTCATAGGGGTGGAGGGGGAAGGGTGGTGTCAAGCGAGGGCTGTAGTTTGACTCTGCCACCTGCGGTCCCGAGGTCCAGAGTTGTAGTTTTCTCATCTGTAAAATGGGATAGCAAGCAGCGTTAGCCACCTGGACACTCCAGGCATCTCAGAGCCTGGGGGGAGCAGTAAACCCGAGGGGTGGCTGTCAGCAGTTTCCTTTTTGACTTTCCTCCAGGAGTACCTAAAGGGTCTCTGCACCCCGGAACTGCAGAATGAAATCCATTACCCGCCCAGACTGCACTGTATTTTCCTGGGTGCCCAGGGTTTCTTCCTCGACTGCCTGGCCTGGAGCACATCGGCCCACCTTGTTCCTGGGGTCCCGGGCTCGCTGATGATCAGTGGACTAACAGAGGCCTTTGTCATGGCTCAGAGTCGCATAGAGGATCTGGTGGAGCGGCTGAGCTGGGACTTACGGCCAGGGTCCTACCCCGCGACTTCTCAGAGTGCTGGAACACTGAGGGACTTCGCTGCCCTGCTGCAGCCCTGGGCAGATGCCCACACCGAGGCCCTGCTGCGGCTACCCGTGGCTGTCCAGGAGGAGCTGCTGAGTCTGGTGCAGGAGGCGTCCAGGGGTGATGGGCCGGTGGCAGTCCCTGTCCCAGTCCCCTTGTGGGAGCAGAGGAGCCCTGGCCAGTTGGGGGCTCTGCACCCGGAAGTCAGAGCTGCCCACTCTGAAGTCGGGGAGCTTCTGGATGCTGGATCTGTAGGGCAAGGAGAATCAAGGGGGGCAAGTGGAGTGAGTCATGTTGTGGAGAACAGATCGAGGCAGGGTGGCCCTGGGGCGGTGGATCAGGGGTGGAGGGAGCTACTTTTGGAAGAGGCCTGGGAGAAAGAAGTGATTTTCAGGTCACAGCCAGCAGGTAGAGGGACAGGGGAGATGGGGTACCTGAAAGGAATGGCCCTGGGGAGGGAGGGTATGCCTCCGGAAAGAGGAGGACCTGGTGTTCAGGGTGAGCCTCCCGGTGCTCCCAGCCCCTGTCAGAGGGCAGCTCAGCCCCGAGGAGCCTCCCTTCTCCAGCGGCTGCATAATGGGGAGGCCTCCCCTCTGAGAGTGCCCAGCCCCCCACCTGCGCCTGAACCCCCATGGCCCTGTGGAGAACGGGGAGATCTAGGAGACAGGGGAGACAAGCAGCAGGCTCGAGGACGAGGGTCTCCATGGAAACGAGGCACCCGAGGAGGCAACTTGGTGACGGGCACTCAGCGTTTTCAAGAGGCCCTGCAGGATCCTTTCACCCTGTGTCTTGCCAATGTGCCTGGCCAGCCGGATCTCCGCCACATCGTTATCGATGGCAGCAATGTGGCCATGGTGTGAGTACGACCTGGTGGGGCTCAGAGTGCTGGGGAGGAAGAATGAGGCAGGTGTCTTTGGCCACCTTGGAATCATGTGCAGCTTGGCTGGTAGCACAGCCAGTCTGCCAGGCCCTTCGTCTGGGTCCCTAGTGCCAACCCTTTCCCACTGCAGGCATGGCCTCCAGCACTACTTCTCCAGCCGAGGCATTGCCATTGCCGTGCAATACTTCTGGGACCGTGGCCATCGGGACATCACTGTCTTTGTGCCTCAGTGGCGCTTCACTAAGGATGGCAAGGTCAGAGGTGAGTTGGGTCAGTTGTCTTTGTCCTAAGATAGACTCAGTTTCTGCCTTGAGGGCAGCCCTGTTTATTTTTCTTTCCTTTTCTTTAATAGAGATTCATTTCCTGCATAAGCTGTACTCACTCAGCCTGCTTTCTCTCACCCCCTCGAGAGTCATGGATGGCAAGAGGATCTCCTCCTATGACGACAGGTACTCGCTCCTCTCCTGGCCCCAGGATTGATATTAAAGGAGCCCAGGGGGACTCCTGGAACTGCAGAATGAAATGAGGGGGAGATAAAGCCTCTTACCATCTGCTCTGTTGTTACGCTTCAGCCATGGAGAGTTACTCCTCCATCTGCCCTTTTGACAGGTTAGGTGAACATGCCTCTCGGGTCATTCCCTCATCAAACTAAATGACAATTTAGAAAATACGGGCATAATGGAAAAATGGAAAAGTGGGAAAGCTGGTGGCAGGAATAGCTGACAGGTGGCTTCTTATTTCTGAATTATCAGACATGTAAAGAAGCTCCCTAACATGGAAAAATCAGAAGGCACATTCAAAATACGTAAAATGAGGAAACACAATCTGGGAATAATAGGACTGTATAAAACATGGTTTATTTGAAAGATCACTGAGCTTAGACCCAGAAGATTTGAATTTGAGCCTCAAGGTGCAATACTCATTGAGACTATGTGGGTCCGTCTCCTAGTGGGCCAACCTCAAGGTCCTCCTCGGTTCATTTACCCTCTTTGTGACTAACAGAAGATAAGGTGTGTGCTAGGCAAGAGTCCAGTGGCATCCCCTTTTCACTTTGCAGGGACCTCATTAAGTGCTGTATAAAATCCAAGCTGTAGTTTAGGTATGTGGAGATACAGGGTAGGAAGAGTTAGCTACCTTGATAAAGGAAGAACAGACCTCAGAGCTGCCAGATGGTTTAGAAATAAGAGTGAAGTATATTTTGGCCACAGTGTGTATGAAAGGTGTGGGAAATGTGCAGCTTTAAAGCCAGTTAAACAATTAAAATATACAACCACCAGTTCTTTATTCTTTAAGACACTATTCAGGTTTTTTTTGTTTGTTTGTTTTTGAGACAGGGTGTCACTTTGTAGTTCAGGCTGGTCCTGAGCTCACTGTGTAGCCAGGCGAGCCTGGAACTCACAGCAATCCTCCTGCCTCTGCCTCCCAAGTGCTGGGATTATAGGCGTGAGCCACTACGCCCGGCACTGGGGCATGTGCTTCTGATTGCTGGTGGGTGTGAGTCTCCACGCCCAGTATTGTTGCATGTGGTTACCGGGGGTTGAACCCTGGGCCTTTGTGCTTGCAAAACAGGTGCTGGAACCACTGACCTAATCCACGGCTCCCATTATTCAGTTTTTTTTAAAGTTAGTTTTTAACCACAGTGATGATATGTTTTGTCTTTTCAAACACTTAAATGATGCTAAGTAAACAGCACTGTACAAAAGGACAGTACTTTTTCCCAATGCTACTTTGTTTTATGTCTAGATCTCACATTTTACTTCAAGATATGGAAAGTTCTTTACCAGCATTGAAACAGAATTGAAATTGAAGACTGAAGCAGTTTTAATGAGTTTTAAAGAATGCACCTGGCAGTTATGTAGGACTTGATGTACTGGAAATAGTCTAAAATGAGTTGGAAATTTTTCCTGGTGGCAGTGATTAAACATGGTGGTACACACTGCAGGCCTGCCGGGTGGACACTGAGGAACACACAACATAGTTTAGTAGGAGTAAGACGTGCTTAACCAGAATGTGCTTCTGTTCTCACATGTATACTGTACACATTTATAGATTATCTCCTTACTTTGTTTCCCAGATGGAAACCCAGAGCCAGGTATTTCTCTCACCTGAGTCTGACTCCTGTCCCCTTTATGCCACAGTGTGTCAGATCCCAACTGCACATTTACTAGGTGCCTGGTCTTCAGAAGGAAAACAGGACAAGATCTGATTGTTGACTTCAAAGAGCCAAAAGTATAAATCAAATACTACAGGAACTGAGAGAGAGGGGAGCCTTCCTGTGTCTTGGTTTTGTAGGAAGGGGGGGTTTGAATTACTAAAGTCAGGGCATGCAACTATTTTTAAAAAAGTACCCCTGGTGATTCTGTTCATCAGCAAGTTTTGGGAAGTACTTTCTAGATGGAGGGGATAGTTTGAGAAATATGGAAGACAGTGCAGGGCATGTTTAGAGAGCAGGATGTAATCTGATTATTGATTTTGACTGGAGTTGAGAGTGCACTGGGGAATACAGGGGAGAGGAGTCTGTAAGGATGGCTTGGAGCCAGATTCTAGAGGGCTGTAGCTGCCAGGCTGGGCATGTAGACTTTACCTAGTAGGCAAAGGGCAAGTGTGGAAGAGCCCTGTGTAAGAGAAGAGTGTGCTTTCTTGCTGGAGGTCAGGAGGGACTGCAGGGTGGTGAATGGTTAGAGGAGGGTGAATTCCCAGGAGGCAATGCTGTAAGGAATTGTAATATCTGAATCACTATGACGGTAATTGTGGGACTGAAAGGAAGGGGCGGAAAGGCAGGCTTTTCCGGGGGAAGAACATACTGGATCTGGATGGTGGGGGAGGTTAGGAGATGGAGTCAGAGTGAGATGTTTTGCTTCTTAGGAATGAAGCACAAGAGTGGGGTGAAGGGTTATGCCAGCAGGTGGGTTGCTGCTGGGAGGCCACTTTGGATTAATCTTTCCTCTCTGCCCCCAAAGATCTGTATCCAGTATCATGGAACTGTATCCTGTATCCAGTTAGTCACCTGTAGTGGGGTCAAGGTGACGTGGAGGGTCAGACCTCCGTCACTAGAAGTGGGTTGGGAGGGGGGCTCTGTATCCAGTATCATGGAACTGCACCTGTATCCAGTTAGTCACCTGTAGCGGGGTCAAGGTGACGTGGAGGGTCAGACCTCCGTCACTAGAAGTGGGTTGGGAGGGGGGCTCTGGAGAAACGCAGAATGGCTGCTATGGCTTTTGAGACAGGTTCATGTTGAAGTTGGCTGAAGAGACCAGCGGGATCATTGTCTCCAATGACCAGTTCCGGGACCTGGCGGAGGAGTCTGACACGTGGATGGCAATCATCAGAGAGCGGTGAGGGAGCTCTCCCTTGAGAATAGGGCACGGATTCAGACCTTTCTCTAAAACCAGCTCTTCTCGTACCACTGGGTGAGAACTCTGGGAAGGGGCCTGAAGTTGCTTCAAGGGATGTTAGCCAGTAGATTCTGGTGGTGGTGGCCTCAATGGTCTAGAGCCAGGGCTAGGGCGAGGGCCCTTTGGTGACCACTTTTTCTTTCCTTATCTAGGCTGCTACCCTTCACCTTTGTGGGAAACCTCTTTATGGTCCCTGATGACCCACTGGGCCGAAATGGGCCCACCCTGGATGAGTTCCTGAAGAAGCCAGCCAGGTAGTGCCCGTACTCCGCAGGGAGCCCCTGGCCTGTTATTCTTTTCCTGCAGGCCTGGAGACCCAGGTGGGAGTGTGACCTCAGTTTGGGCCAACTTAATACTGCTGTAGTTCTGAGTTACACTGGACTTAGCCTTTAAAATCTTTCCAGGGAATCTTGACAGAACTTCCTAATTGGAAGGGAAATTCCTGTTTCATGTCCTTCCTAATCAGCGTGTTTGATGGAGTTATTTGGAAGATGGTGGCTTGTAGTGATGGCAGTTGTAGTCAGCACGCCCTCTGCTGGAACACTAAGATTAATTTTAATAGTGGCAGGGTTCACTCTGACTCCAAGAGCCAGTCTCTTCAGAAGTTGGTCCATACTGCCACTCTGTGGCCAGATTTTGGAATTTCAGTGTGGCTCCCTTGAATTGGGATGGAGAGGCAGTTATATCCAGATCACTGTAAGAGGCCCACTGAGGTCTAATTTCCCTCAAGGCTGCTCTTGAGCTCTTCCTGTTCTGCTTTGTCCCAGGAAGCAGGTGTCTTCTAAGGCTCAGCATCCTCCCAAGGGCTTTGCAGGACACGGTAATCAGCAGCAGGGGAGGGAAGAGGAAAAAGGCAGTGGTGGCATTCGGAAGACCCGGGAGACAGAGCGGCTCCGGCGCCAGCTGTTGGAGGTGTTTGGGGGTCAGGATCACAAGGTGGACTTCATCCTGCAGCGGGAGCCCTACTGCCGGGACATTAACCAACTGTCTGAGGCCCTGCTGAGCCTCAACTTTTGAGACTTCCCTGCGTGTGTGACTGCTGCCCCGTTAGCTCCAGGCCCCCCCAGCCCAGCCCCTTCTGTGAGGGACCCTGTGCTGCTCAGACTCTGGCCCAGTCACCCTGAGTTCGTCCTTCAGGCCAGGGAGGGACTGGGAAGAGCATTCCAGTGAAGGGAAGGCTTTTTTCCGGGCACTTTGGGGACAGGTTGATAAAGTGACCAAATTTCAAATCAGAACTCTAACCAGCCCTCAAGAGGTTCTGCTTGCCCTTTACTCCCACCCTTGCTTTGGCACACGCTTTCTGCAGGAAGGGGCTGCCAGAAGGGTATGTCATGGAGACTGGGACTGCTGGCTGAGCTGGGGTGGAGCTCGGTCAACCCCGTGCCGGCAGAGAAGCGGAGCCTTCCTTCCCCGCTGCTGCTGTAGATGGCTGGAGGGCTGGCAATGTCAGCAGAGTGCTGGGCCCTTGAGAGGCAGGCCGGGCTGCACTGAGCTCAGGAAGAAGGCAGAGGGCGACTGGCTTCCGGTCTCAGCTGTGCCTGCCTATGGCTTTGACTGAGCTGCTTGGCCTTTACCTCTGCCTATAAACCAGGAGTAAAAGTGCCTGTTGGGAGGAGAAATGAGACCGAGGAAAGCTTGGAGCAAAGGTGCTCGGACGTCTCAGGTGTGTCTGCCTGTGGCTGCACAGGCTCCTGAACCAGAATTTTGCTCTTATAGCGCTGTGGGTCATTCACGTTCAGGTACCAGGCCCGAGATGTTAACACTGTGTCCTCAGAATAACATGCCCAGTGATGGCTGCACCCTTTTTGGGCAACCCTCAGAACCCACCTTTATAAAATAGTTAAGTTAGAGATGACATGATCAAAGATCAAAGATACTCTCAGGGTCCCTATACACGGCAGCTCTCCTGTGGTATCAAGTTGTTTGTTTACAGACCCACAAATGTGTCAGGAAGTCCCTGGTTCAGTCCTCTTGCTGAAGCACTGGGAATAGTCCCCCAATCCTTGAAGCCATGCTCTGCGATGCTGATAATGTGATCTAACATTTTCTTTGCAAAGACACGGACTGTGTAAGGCGAGGCACTTCTGTGCACGAGCACACGTGTGTGCACGGGTGCGAGGTGTGTGTATGGAGATAGGCTAGAGGTTATCTGGATGAACCAGTTACTTGGAAAATGAAAACTAAAGAATCAGGGTAGGAAGGTACCTGCTTAGCCCCCCAGACTAATTCCATTAACACACATCCTGTTTCCATCCTGAATTTGACAGGCCATGTGCTGGGAATTTCCCACCTGGAAGGTCGCACATTCGTGATGGGGACTGTATTCATTGGTAGTCATTCCTCTCATGTAGCCTAATGTATGCTTTTTTCTAAACTTTGAGGCTGGTCATTCCCCCAGGAACAGAGTGAGTGAATTTCCTAGAGTCCTAGAGCATGAAGAGGCAGGACAGGGGCCACTGGGCTTTGTCGTTTGGGCCCTGCAGCACCTCCCTGATTAAGATCCTCTTTAGGCTCTGGATTCTTCCCTGAGTGGCAGGGAATCAGGCACAAGGAGGTGAACAGTGGGGGAGGCTCCCCTGGTCCCGCTGTCCTTGCCCTTGGGTCTGCTGGTGCTTTATGTTGCTAGTCAATATTGACCCAAAAACCCAGTGTCCTGGAAAGTAAAGAGATTTGGATAATATGGCCCAAATCGGGACTGATGAACTACTTCGGATAAAACTGGCAGATGTCACGTTAGGTGGACGAAGAGGGTCCCAGATGAATTCCTGGCTTAATTTTTCCTGATAGGGTTGAATGTGTAGCCTGTGACTGGTCCCCTGCACTTTGTACTATCCATGATGGTGGTTGGACGACAGGTCAGAGGGCTCTTCTGCATTTTTGTGCTAAGGATCCTGGTAGATGGAAATGGCTCCAATCAGATGAAGGTACTCCAGGTGTTGGATTTGTTCTGCTGCAGCCTGATAAACTGGGACCCACATGGGATAGTTTTTTAGTTCCCTGCCATTCTGGACACAGACTGAGGCTGACCTACACTGGGGCCTCCTCCGGTAGCTTCCTGATGACCTGCATGCTGTGAGATGTGCAGGCTGACCACAGAATCACTGGAAATGGGTCGTCATTTTTCGTTTCGAATCTTTATCTTTATCCTAACTTCATGCCTTATACTTGTGATCAGCCCTTTTGGTAAAGAGGGACCAAAAAGTGAAAGGATGATGAGAGTTGTTGCCTGTTCTAACTTTAAAAGCCCCACGTGGAGCAGTCATCTAGAGCGACAGTCCTTCAGTAAATTCTAGGAGAAGCTAGGCCAAAAAGGTGAGCTGAAGCCAGCTAGATAATTTACCTTTATTGCCAAAAACTGCAGAGCACTCTATGTATCAGAGAACTGAGGCAACAATGCGACACAGAGAAACCAAACTCAGAAACTTTCTTACAAGGACTGAAAGAGGTTAAGGTCTCAACTTGAGATGCAGCCTTGAGATTGGAGAACTTCTCAGTTAAATGAGGTGAAGTGACAGACCAGTGGGGAAGAGAGGAATCCTGAAGCAGCAGAGGACTACCTGAGGCTGCTCACAGTATCTGATCAGGGCACCTCTGCAAGGGACAGGCCTGGCCTCCTGTCAGGAGCTTCTCTAACTTAGGCTACGACTTCCTTCAAGGCGGCCCCCAGCTCTGGGAAAGAATACTCATAGCCAGTGGCCAATGTCCGCCGGGGGACCACTTTCTGACCCTCCAGTAGCATGGTGGCACGTTCTCGCCCAAAGACAGCTTGCACCACAGTGCTGGGGACGGGGATGAAGGCTGGGCGGTGCAGGGCAGAGCCCAAGGCTTGGGCAAAGTCAGCATTGGTAGTGGCAGAGGCTGGAGCCACTCCATTGAGGATGCCCTGCACGTGGTTTGCTTCAAGGGCATGGGTCAGGATTCCTACCATGTCCCTGATGTGAATCCAGGGGAAGAACTGGTTGCCTGAGCCGATGGGGCCCCCCAGGCCCAGCCGGAAAGGCAGCAGCATCTGGCCGATGGCACCACCTCCACGGCCCAGCACAACCCCTAGAACAGGCAGGTGTGTGGTACATGGAGGCCCCTCAGCGTGGAAGCAGTCTGACTCCTCATTCCTCAGTTTCCCCTTCCTTATTCTCTCCCCAAGTGGACTCAGTTTCGTCCGGGAGCAAAGGGTCGTGCCTCTGCTCAGGACTTGCTATCCTCCCCTCCGCAGGCTGTAGGGAACTGACAGCACCCCCTCACCTTCAGTGAGCTCAGCTCCCATTCCACTCTACCCTCCCATGCCTAAAGAAGCCATTCCCGCTGTCTGCCTGGTACCAAGGCCCTTGGTTCTCACCAGAGCGCACCACCACCTGGCGTGTAGAATCTCCAGGAAGCCTGGCCGCAGCTTCCCATCTGGTCACAAGTTGGGAGAAAAAGTCAAAATCTCCTCCTGGGCTGTCCTCATCATACTCGGCAGTCAGGCTGGGCTGGTAGTAAGCTGTCAGCGGAAGAGCACTCGTTTGCTTGGGTGTCTGTGTCCTGCCTGGCCCACAGCAGTCGAGGCTGCTTTTGACCCCACTCTCTGCACTCCTGAGATCTCTCCTTGCATTCCTCCCCCTTGAGCTTTGCCTTTGCTCAGAGGCTGCTAGAGTGTAGTGGTTACGAACAGAAACCTGGATTTCAGGCTGCTTGGGTTTTAATTTCAGCTCTGCCATTTCTCTGTGACTTTCAGCAAGTTACTTAATTTCTGTTTTGAATTTGTGCATCTTTAAAATGGGAATAATAGTACCTACCTCATAGGGTTGTTGTGAATATTAAATGATGTAACATGAATAAAACACTTGGAGTTCTTGCTCATTTGTATACTGCATATTGTGTGGTCCCAAAGGTGACATACAGCAATCAAGAATTCTTTTCCTGCTGGGGAACTGTTCTTAGCTCAGTGGCTCTGTGCCTGCTTGGTCCTGAGTTTGATTCACGGTACCAAAAAACCCCAAAAACAAAACCGAAAAGAAACCCAAACTCTATTCCTAAAGAACTATGATGTGGGGCCAAGGGATTTAGCTCAGTGGTTCCGGCACTTGCCTTGCAAGCACAAGGTCCCAAGTTCAATCCGCAGTAACCACATACAACAATACACATACATGTAACCACATACAGCACTGGGGTGGCAGAGGCTGGAGGATTGCTACGAGTTTGAAGCTGGCTTGTTCTACATAGTGAGCTCAGGGGCCAGCATGAACTACAAAGCAAGACCCTGTCTTCAAAAAAAAAAAAAAAAGAACTATGATGTGATGAGGGACTTGGGCACAGTGGGGTCTTCACTGGGAGTAGGAGCAGCATCCTCCTCTTTCTCTGAGGGCCTCCATTTCACAGTGAAAACATACAGAGGTCAGGAGCAACATGAGTGGATTGAGGGCCTAGAAGTTACTGCGTCTGTATAAGATCAGTGCTCAGGTGTGCACAGCTAGAAGGCCTGAGCTACCCTGGCTAGCATGTGAGAGGTTGGTGGTTTGGGGGCATACCTACACCCGTGACTATAATCCAGGCCTGGGGTGGTTGTGGGGCTTTAGTGATGGCTTCTGCCAGCATTTGGGTAGTCTCCAACCGGCTTCTGAGAACCTCTTTTTGGAAGGCCTCATTCCACCTGAAGGAAAAACAGAATAGTCACTAAATACATGCACACATGCTTATTTATCCCTGAGGCTTACTCCACGCCAATTTCTAGTAAAACTTGAGACGTTAGAAAGAATATGTCTACTGCAGAAGGAAAAGATGTACTTTCGTGGACATCCTGTTACTCTTAAGACAACTGGGTAGAGGGCAGGTGGGTGTGGCCCGAGTAGTAGTCCGGGATATAGGTTCCGCAGCTCCACAGCTTGCAGGTCCTCATGGGGCAGACCCTCTCCTCCCTCCCTCCCCGGAGGATATTAGGGCCCTGCTGACCTTCGGAGAGGGTTGAGGAGCTTTTCTCCGGCCAGGTTGACCACGGCATCGCAACTCGGCAGCCCAGACGCGGCAAGCTCCTCCTGCAGGGGACAGCACAGTGTCTGCGGCCGCGCCGGTCCCCATCGCCCCGACCCCCACTCCCACAGGGCCGCCTACCCACGTGATCCGGGCCAGCCCCGGCCGGCGCGAGACCAGCGTCACCTGGTGGCCTCTGGCTTTCAGCAGCTGGGTGAGGGCTGTCCCAATGAAGCCCGTCCCGCCACCTGGTCGGAGAACACAAACTGTTTATATGCCAGTGTGCCGGAAGGCGCTCTGCTCCAGGCTTCGGGCTCCTCCTGTGGCGCCACCCACCCAACTCGACTGCTCCCTGACTTCAGCCCCTCCGACAGCAATGACAGAAATCACAGGGATTAGGGGGAAATTCAGTTTCTTGGGCAAGACAGTCTAAACTAGTGCCTTTCCGCAAAGATTCCCTGCCTAGTCTCTGGCTAAGCCCGCCCCCCCCCCCCCCGTGCCCCCTTTTCGCCCTCCCTCACCCACGAGCACCCGCATAGCGGTCAGGACCCAAGGCGCCTGCGCAAGATTTAAAGCCACGCCTTTTCGAGTCCCTCCCGTTTGGACTTTGTGCGCATGCGTCCTGTTTTCTAGGCGAACAAACTGTAGTCGGCGCGTGACCTTTCCTAGCGACCCCGGAAGAATTTGTCAAAATGGGTCATACATTTCCGAGGGAGGAGAAGGGAAAGGCGGGAAATGGTAGGATCAGGAAATGGGGGAGTGCGAAAACAGTCCCACTAAAGAAACAAACTAACAAAGCCCTACACCTAACCTTTGAATCTACTGAAACTAGTGTGCATTCTGAATAGTTTGGTGGGCCGGTAGTACTATGGATGTCTCTCTACTCCGTCCTATTTTATTTTCTCAGTGCTCTTGTTTTGAATTTTACTCATTTTAAAGTAACCCTTCTCTCATTTTAAAATAGCTCTAGCTTATGATCTCTTGTTCTTCACTTTCATAGCCAGACTTCTAAGTGTGGTTTCTATTTGCTGCTTCCTGATTCACTTTTGTTACTCATTTCCCCTCCCTCAAAGAGTAAGTT
>PVIR01035449.1:0-16471 GCA_004026965.1 Petromus typicus | reverse complement strand
CTCTCCCCTTCTTTCTCTTCTGCTACCTCTCTATTATTTAAATTCTTGGTCGAATTTTATATCAATGTTATTGATTTTTTTTCAGACTAACCTTTAAACTGATTTTACTACTTTTTCTAATGTAAATTTCACTGAAGTATTATTTCCTTCCTTTAGTTTGATCGCCTTGTCCTTTTTTACTTTTTATTTTCTTACTGTGGTAAAATATTGCCATTATGAAATCATTTCTAATAAGCATTTAATGCAATCAATTTTCTTCTAAATATTGACATAGACACAGCTAACAATTTTTATAGATGATGTTTTCAACTTAGTTCAAAAATATTTCTAATTTATTTGAGATTTCTTGATTATGGATTTAAATTTTTGAAAAGTTTTTACTTATCTGTCTTTAAATTTACAAGTTCCACTTCTGTCTCCATTCTATCATTAAGCTTTCATTTTGATCATTATATTTTTTAAAAATCTAAAATAGTCATTGAGTTGTCTTTATGTCTTTATTTGTTTGCTGAAAAGTTCTACATCTCCGCTTACTTCAGCAGTGATCCTAAGTGTTAGGTGTAATATTTGCTAGTAGCACTACAATATCACCCTCTGAAAATTTCAGCATTTCTGTTTTGTTAAGGTGATATCTGTTGATTTTCTTTTTTCTTGTTTGCTGATATGTTCTTCATTCTGCAACCCCAGTAACTTTATGCTTTCGCCTGAGCATTTGTCATATGTTGCTTGAGATTCTTCTTTGAATCTTGTGTAAATATGGGAATTATGGTGTTTTTGTTTTGCTAAGCAAATTAACAAGATTATCTTTATGTCCTTTAAGAATGGGCTATAATTTCAATACCAATTTGGCTTTAAAGCCCCTGTAGGACTATTCAGATCTATTCCTTAGGAATAGCACTCAAACAGCCTGAGAACTCAGTGTGTGCTGAATCAGTTCCCCAAGTCTTTAGGCATGCATGTTAGGATCAGGCTGACACATACATCTCAGGAGTGATCCCAGGGGATCATAAATTTATTTATTTGTTTATTTATTTATTTATTTATTTATTTATTTATTTATTTATTTATTTTTTTAAGACAGGGTCTCGCTGTGTGGTTCAGGCTGGCCCTGAGCTCAGCCTCCAACTCACATCACAGCAATCCTCCTGCCTCTGCCTCCAGAGTGCTGGGATTACAGGCATGAGCCACCACGCCCGGCACTGTGGTATGTGGTACTGGTTGCTGCTGGGGTGAGTCTCCACGCCCAGTATTGTTATGTGGTTACCGGGGATCGAACCTGGGCCCTTGCACTTGCAAGACAGGCGCTGGAACCACTGGGCTAAATCCCCGGCCCGGGATCATAAATTTATGAAATGATGTTCTTGAGCTACCACCACTCCATGATCTCTGCTGCATTCTCCAGACCTTTGAAGCTTCTCTCCTCCACTTTATCCTGAAAGCTGAATGACTAATTTATCTTTGTCTTTTAATACTTCCTCATGGTGTCCAAATGTTGGGTTAAGTAATAGAGAGAAAAAAGAATGAAGTTTGTCCCTAGCTTTCTGGAATCACAACTCTGCCAATCATATAAGATGCCCTTTTCTGAATGCTTTGACACCTGGAGCTTTATTTTTTCACCATAAGATTATAAGAAGTTTTTTTTATTTTGTAACTGTATTATATAAATTGATTTCCTATAACTAACTTACAATGCTTTAATAATTATATATAAGACATTCATTGCATTATTAAGAAGATAACACTTCATCTAAGAAATTATTTATTTATTTATTATTTATTATTTATTTTGCTCGTTATTTATTTATTTAATTTGCTCCTTATTTATATTGTTGGTCTCTCCTATGAGAGAACTATGTAATGAGTTATATACCTCCACCAACTCCTCATAAGGGATGTAATCTTTATGTAGTGTAAGTATGCACCATCAAAAATTTATATTTAAGGAGCCGGGGAATTAGCTCAGTGGTTCCGGCACCTGTCTTGCAAGTGTAAGGACCCATGTTTGATCCCCGGTAACCACATACAATACTGGGTGTAGAGACTCATACCCAGCAGCAACCAGTACCACATACCACAGTGCCAGGCGTGGTGGTTCACACCTGTAGTTCCAGCACTCGGGAGGCAGAGGCAGGAGGATTGCTGTGATGTGAGTTTGAGACTGAGCTCAGGGCCAGCCTAAACCACAAAGTGAGACCCTGTCTCAAAAAACCTAAAAAAACAAAAAACAAAAAAAAATAGATTTTAAAAAAGGTGCTTGCAATCAAATGAGGAAAGCAAGTTACATTTTAAAAAGGCAGTTTTAAGAAGTGCAAATTAAACAGAGAAAGCCTGAGAAAACACAAAAAGGATGAAGTGGAGATAGAGCAAGATCAAGAAAAGAGGAGACCTAGGCTACAAGGAGTGGGAGAAAAGTGGAAAATGATACTGTAGGATGGGAAAAATCTAAATCTTACCCCAGAGTGTAAATGTGAGGAAAGACTTGATTTGCCAAAAATAATTACCATATTATTAATATAATATTTTTCTATGTGAAATATTTATACTAAGAAAAAGTTTTTATTAGTCCCCTGAATGGCAGGGGAAAAGCAGTTTGTTTATTTCATAATTAGAACACTAATTCATGGACACATAACCAGTTATGTAGGGCCGGGGATTTAACTCTGGTGCTGCACCTGGCTCAAAAGTGCAAAGTCCTGAGTTTGCTCTCTGATCAGGAAAACAAAAATAAAAATAGGAGAGCAATTTTATATTACAAGTTACAAGTTACAGTTTTTAACCTTCACAAATTAGATAACCTAAAGCTTTTACTACATAAAATAAAATGTGGGCATAGTAGTTTGTCTTCAGTGCCTTCCACATCCTATCTTGTGGTCCAGTGTTCTTAACCACCCACGAAGTCCAACCTGTTTCCCTTTCTCTCTCACCTCACAGCTGACTACTTGCTAAGAAAACATCAGCAGATTATACTTTCATATGTTATTTTGTAGAGCTAAAATTTAGCACAGGCTTCACCCTGCCACAAAAGCTTGCAGGCCTGAGTTTTGATTTCCCAAGCCCCAGTTTCTCTCAGAAGCTGAGTCAACTTCCTCATTCCTGTAAAAGCTTCTTCATTCCCATATAAGGTAAATTCGACTTCCTCATTCCATCAGAGAGCCGAGGCAACACCCTTTCCCGCTACGTCAGCTCGCCAAAAGCTAAACTAGCCTGTAAATTTAAAATATACCCTTTTGCCCAATAAAAATAGGCCACCTAACCCTTAGCCCACCAAATCGTGTATATAAGCTGTGCTATTTTTCCCTTCGGGGCCGTTCCTTCCCTTCGGGTAAGGACGGTCCAGGCACCGGTTCCTGAATAAACCTCTTGCGGCTTACATCGATACCGTGCTGTGTGTTTCTCTGCGGCTTGTCTCCCGAGGTTGACCTGTTCAGGTCTAACAATTTCTCCCCAGAAGATTTGCATTTCAAGAAGATTCTTTTGTGGGTTAAATCTTCAGGACCTAAAGGAATGCATTTCCAATGAAGAAAATAACAGGTCAAGGTATGAAGTAGGACTCCTTTTTCTCCTGTTTAGCTGTATGAGCCTTTCATGGTCTTTAGGGAAAATCCTTTTGAGCATCTCACATGGGAATAAGAAAACAGAGGCAAAGAAGAAGAAAACAAACCCCAATACTATTTCCACACAGCATGTTTGTTGATATCCTTCTCTTTTTTTTTTTTGAGACAGGATCTCACTTTGTGGTTCAAGCTGGCCCTGAGCTCAGCCTCAAACTCACATCACAGCAATCCTCCTGCCTCGGCCTCCAGAGTGCTGGGATTACAGGTGTGAGCCACCACACTCAGCACTGTGGTATGTGGTACTGATTGCTGCTGGGCATGAGTCTCCATGCTCAGTATTGTATGTGGTTAACCGGGGATTGAACCTGGGTCTGTGTGCTTGCAAGACAGGCGCTGGAATCATTGAGCTAAATCCTTGGCCCTCTTGATATCCTTCTTAAAAATTATTATTTAAGCAGTTTTGTATTCCTGCAAGTAGGGGAAAACGTGAAACAATTTGTGTATAATTTTATTGCTTCATTAACTATAACTGCCATGTGTGAATTATAAAACAAATGTGATCATCCTGAAAGAATATTTAAAGTGTAAAAGAGCACACACACATATATGCTTCTATCTACATTAATCTTAATAACAATATAATCAACTAGTTCTGTTTATGAAACTGTATTATTTAATTTTTCTACACAAGGATTGGAAAATTAAATTTAATTATGGCTGTTTACCTTAAAAATTACAGTACTTTGTAAAACTAAGAACAAAGTTATATATATTTATGTATGTCAAGCTGCCATACATTTTTTAGAAATCTCACTTTTATACTTCTTTAAATCTCAGATAATAGATGAAGGTGAATGTATAAGTATATGCAGTATAAAGATTATATTAAGAAATATATAGTCTGTCCTCTGTTAAAGGTAAAGATCTGTATTGATATGATGCATACTTTCATTAAAATGAAGATTTTTATCATAATTATACTTTATGGCTTTAAAAGCATAAAAGTTCAAAAAGCAAAACCATTGGAAATAATTTAACCTTAGAGCTGAGTGTCCCTTTCTCTAAACAGTGGCATGTTCCCACCTACAAGAGTCGAGCCTGCAGCCTTCCTGCCTTGAATCAACCTCTGCAGCATTTAATCATTCATATCAATGATCTTAATTCTTGTCCAGCTTCACTTCACTTTTCTTATTCCCAGCCCATGTCCTCTGCCCACAGAGTGCTTTGCATTAAGTCCTATTTACAGTGCTACATTCCACCGAAGTCTCTGTCTTCTCTTTATTCATGTCTTAGAAGGAGGAAAGCATTGCTAGGAACTGATCTGCACTTCTGAATTTGGATCGCTTTGTAAAAGTCTGCTTATGTGATGAAAAAGTAACTGGCTTCTGTGTCCATCTGTCCATCCAGCACTGACGTCACTTATCAGGCTGACAGGCTGCGCACACGGGTCTATGCACAGGCAAACTCCTGGGCACTAGTCCACATACCTCATGCAAGCGGGATTAGGTACTCACTGACACTGACTGAAAATCTGACAGCACTCTGAGAGGAGGGAATGGAGAAGAAAAATCACTTTTTAGTGATTAGCCTGACCTTTCTTTTCCTGAAAAATTCAACTTTATTGAAAAGTTCTCATTCAGTCATTCAACAAAATGAAAGCTTTATGGTTACCTTCCTCTGAGGCACGTTATTGACTATCTGCAGCTGTTCCAGCAAACCTCTCACATTTTTACCTGCAGTGCTACATGGCTGGTTTAAACATTTCCAAACATCCGTATTCTCCCCTCACAGACCAGTGTGAGAAACACACTTTTGTCTATTTCATAATATTTCAGGTACCTTAAAAGTGCTTCCATCCTTGTTGTACCTCTCCCAAGTCGTTAGCTAGCAATATTTGTGAGGATGACCATGGTGTTGACAGTCCGGTCCCCTCCGCTGACTTCCCGGAGCTGTGCTGTTCGGGGAGTGCAACCCCAACCGTGCCATTCTGAGCACGTGACTATGGGACGTACCCCGCAATCTACACACTTCCTAATTTAATCCAGGAAATATAGTTTACTTTCAGTATGCTGGGTTGTGATTTAGGAGGCATTAAATAAACATAAAGGCTGTTTACGGCCTTCGATATATAGTCCATCATGTATACCCATCTAAAAATAAATTATTCTGAGGAAATTTATTTCTTTAAAGTACCAATGAACACATTTTAAATTCACCATATGCTAGAATATGTTTGGAACTTCTAGGTCTCAAGGGATTGTGAGTCTTTCCACCTGGTTGTATATAAGAAGGACAGAATATCAGTGGCAATGAAATGACTTGCTACAAGAAAAAAAGACCAAACCACCAACAATTTTTATTAGTCCCTCTTAGGTGTGTTTACAGGAGGGAGAAAGACAAAACAAAACTAAAAAAACTGAAATAGCACTAAAGCCTTGGCTTATTGTTTTTTTAGATGTTGCTTTTGTAGATGCCACGCGCCTGTGGATTATAGCACCGCACTACTGCATTCGTTGTAATTAAGTGGGCTGCGTGTGACTGATCTATTGAAGGTCTGATATTGAGATGGAAATTTTGGAGAAATCACATCAAATGCTTGAGAGTGTGCACACATTTAGTATAAAAGAATTGTAATTACACTTCACTCATCCTCTCCTACGGAGAACATTGAATTAGAGTCAAAACGGGTTTCTATTATGTTTCAGTCTAGCAGAGGCACTAGGGAAGATCATTAAGACGCTAGAGTGAAGTGAAATCTGTGGGCAAATGTTCTATTTATTGTAAAGTGTCGGTGACTTCAAAGCTGGCCCTAGGGTGGTGCCAGTGCTAAGATGCAAATGTTGCCTGCTATGCTTCCAATGGGGTAACCCCGCCACCAGAGCAGGCGCTGTGATCACTTACCTGGAAACTCCTTCGGCAGGATCTGTTCACTCCACAGAAAATCCAAGGGAGAGTCATGAATAAAAGGCAACTCTGGATTTGAGCTTAAGACTCTTTCTCCCTTCACTTTACCCTCATTGAGGTTGTCCTCACTTTCTCCCACAAATCCATATCAAAACAAGGCCTTCTTTTTGTGTTCTCTCTAAAACAATTTCTTTGGCAAAAGGAAAAAGCCCTCTGCCTTGACCAGACTCTGTTGTCAGGCCCCAACCAAAGAACCACAGGGTATGTTTGACATTTTCTCTTTCACACAGATTTGCTTTGATCTCTCATGACTACTATTCTTCTCCAAAGATCACATTGCGTGCTGTAGCATAAGATCTTTCTGCCATGATATATTCTGTTTACATCAGTTATGCCAACCTAGGAGCAGGATAAGAATTGATACAGGGCCCAATATTTGTAATAAAACAGTGTTTCTTGTCTTCATACACATTTTTTTTTTGAGACAGGGTCTCACTTTACAGTCCAGGCTGACCCTGAGCTCAGCCTCCAACTCACATCACAGCAATCCTCCTGCCTCTGCCTGCAGAGTGTTGGGATTACAGGCGTGAGCCACCAGGCCCAGCACTGTGATGTGTGGTACTGATTGCTGCTGGGCGTTAGTCTGTTTGTGTGTGTGTATGTGTTTGTGTGTGTGTGTGTGTGTGTGTGTGTATGTATGTGTGTAATATCAAACCCAGGTCATTCAGCTTGCAAGATAGGCACCAGAACCACTAAGCTAAATCCCCAGCCCAATAGCCCCATTTTTATTTCTTCCATTTCGTATGTACTTTGGGTACTAGAGAAACATCTACAATTCTGATACAACCTCAGGTTCTGAACTTCATTACTGTAATGAAAAATGGGTACTCATTATTTAAAACAATTCCTACATAATAGTGATAAAAATAAATTAATAATATCCAAAGAGACAGATTCTGAGCAAACTAAAGGCACACTTAATCCAACTTTTCTACCAATGTCTCTCCAAGGCTATCCAGACACTAGAGAAAGTGTGGTGTATAGAAAGTTAGTATGGAAAGTAGTAGTTTTCTTAAGTCCTTATATTTACTTTTTTTTTGGTATATTTTTGAGACAGGGTCTCGCTTTATAGTTCAGGCTGGCCCTAAGCTCAGCCTCAAACTCACATCACAGCAATCCTCCTGCCTCTGCCTCCCAAGTGCTGGGATTACAGGTGTGAGCCACCATGCCCGGCACTGTGGTTTGTGGTACTAGTTGCTGCTGGGGGTGAGTCTCCGCACCCAGTATTTTATGTGGTAACCAGGGGATTGAACCCGGGCCTTTGCACTTGCAAGACAGGCCCTGGAACCACTGAGCTAAATCCCCGGCCCCTTACATTTACTTTTTTAAACTTTACAAAAATATTTAACAATTTCATGTATTATCAGGACTTCCTTTGAACTTCATATGAACTTAAATATGAAGCTCACTGATGGCTAGCTTTTAGTAGCTTTATGTTAATCGGCCTTAGGAAGACTGAGGTACAAATTTCATCGGGAAAGAACAAAACAAAAGATGATAAATTACAGCACTAGCTCCTGCCAAATCAGAAATAACTACAGGACAAACAATGTTCCCCAAATGGCAAGAAATAAATATAACTGGAAATTTACATAAACAGGCTAAATTTTATTCTACAAATGAACAAAATTATGTTACTCTAAATTAGCAAAATTAAATTTGCATCATCAGTTAAACAACTCCTTCAAATTTATGTAAATTATAACCAAATTTAAAAGTCATATCTTTATTCAGAAAAATCTTAATGTTTAGGGCTGGCCTTGGAAAACTGGAGAAAATTTGTTTTTCTGAAACATAAAGGGTAATAATAAGTGGAAGGAGAGAGATAGAGACAGAGAGGAGGGAGGGAGGGACAGAAATGAAGGAGAGAGAGAATAAAAGAGGGAGAGAAACATTCCAAAGAGTAAGGTAGAGATATAAATAATACAAAATCTGTAAAATTCTATAGATTTTATAATCGCTTTCATAATCTCCCTAATAAACTGAATTATTAAAAGAAATGCATTTACACATATTTCAAATGGTAATATTATTTCCCTCTAATTGAATTTCTCATTTTTTGCAAGATTGGTGAATTTAGTACTTATAAGAATTGTGCATAGTAGCTGGTAGCCAGTAATAAAACAAAAATTTATAATACTATCCTTATGCCACATTATAAATCTACCTAAAATTGCATTCTTGTATCACTATTCCAGTATGGATCTCTAAATAATAAAATACAATCTTATTTACTTTCTACTATCAAGAAAAACTACTAAAATTTTAGGCATGTGATTGCCAAATAAAATAAGCTCACCATGACTGACTCATATTTATTGCAAAGTTACCATTTAGTCACCATTTAAGATAAAGACAAAAATACAACTGAAGAATGACTTAATATCAGTGTTATATCATACATAAGAGTCTATAGTTTTATTTATCTTTAGTGGAAGCATTTTGAAAAACTTGGTACAGAAAAAAGAATTGCACAATCAATTAATTTCATAATTACAAACTTTTGCCTTAGTATGTATAGATAAGGTACTTAATTTTCTAATCTATATGATAATGGATTTAAAAAGTATGTTTGTCTAACATCATAACTTATGCCAAAGAACTGAATTTACAGATGAAACTACTTGAACTTTTTTTGTTCTGGAAGTTGTCATGATGTCAATGAGTGTACCCCATTCAACACTCCACGCACTACCCCCACCCTCAGTTTTAAGTGATGTGTAAAACCAATTTTTCATGTGGACTTAACAACACACACTGTAGTTGAATGGTTTTTGATAATTCACAGTAGTTTCCATGGTGATACATCCCTAGGTTAATTAGTAAAATAAATTTCACTCATCATATACAGAATATAGGGAATCAAATATAGAAAACATACTTTCTGTGTGTTAATCAAGTTTTGATTTTTGTGTCATGTCACTGTGATCAAAATAACCAACACACACAATGCAAAGGAAAAAGGGTTTATTTTAGCTCACGCTTTCAAAAGTGCATGGTCAGATGACTTCATTGCTTTGAGAGCTTTGAAACATCACAACAAAAGGGGATGGTGAGGAAAGTGGCTTATCTTATGGCGGCTAGGATGAAGACAGAGGCCTAGAGAAAGAACCAGAGACATACACCAAAGACCTACTTCCTCCAGCTAGGCCCCACCACCTTGTATAACCATTTCATTCACCAACACTTCCATGAGAAGTTTCCAGTCAGGCAACGAGATTAGTCCACATGCTATAAGTTTAACAAGAATTTGCTGTAAACTGTAGTTAATTTTTTCATGAAATGTCAGGAATGCGCTGTGTTTACTGAAGCAGCATTAATAACTTCTTTCCTGATTCCAGCCCTCCTGACCTGGTTATCAGAATGGAGGATCCTAATGCTTGAAGTTTAAGCAGGAACAATAAGAGTCAGAGCAGAGATAGTGGGAAGAGACTGTGGCAAGAACTGAGGACCACCGGCATTACAGCACCTTATGAATTCTTCAGTATTGATTTTCTAAACATTTTTTGGTTGTTCTTATCAGCCCAAGAATAGTACAGGTTACAAGCTTTCTGACAGTGTTACCTTTGGTATTATCTAGATTTATTTCCTGTGGAGTCTTCTCAGAAACTGAGTAATTTAGTTTTTCATCTTTGTTTCTGTTTAACTTTTCCTCAGAAACAGTAAACCCAGAAGGACTTTCAAAGGTGTTTGTTGTCTTAGAGTTTTATCTGCTTAAGTCGATTTTTATTGCAACTTATAAGGAAACACTATGGTTTGAATATGATTTGTATGTCCCAAAGAGTCTTTGTGATTGAAAGTTCTGTTAGGAGGGGAGGATGATTAGGAGGTGGGGCCTACAGAGAAATCCTTAGCTTACTGAAGGCATGAGATAGTTTGCTTTCAATCGTTGAGTAGTTCTACATATGATCTCTTTGGTTCTTCCAAAAGAGTAGCTAGAAAAGGCCTCAACCTCAAGCTTGAGCCACCCACCCCTTTGCCAGTTCTTGTCCATCATAGCTCTGAGCTCTGGCACACATGATTGCCAGCACTCTGTGCCTTGATGTGATACCACCAAGTGCTGCGGTGCTCTGCTTTCGATCTGAGTTGCACCCCAAGAGCTTCACGTGGTCATGGGCAGCGCTTACAGAAGGTGGAGTCTCATAGAAGAGTTAGCTCACTGAAGCTTTTTTTTAGAAATTTGTGTCTTCTCTCTCAGATGCTCCCTTCTCTCTTTCTGCTTCTTGTGTACCATGGTCTGAGCAGCCTTCTTTCACTCAGGTCCTTCCACCATGCCTTCTTGCTTGAAAGCAAGCCAACTGTGACTAAAAGTAGGAACCAAAATAAACCTCTTCTTCCTTGAATTATGAGCGGAGAGTATTTTGTCTTTAGTGATGGGGAAAGTCAGTAAAATATCAAGCACTGAACACCAAGCGGTATACTCTTGATCCCTGGAACTGTGATCTAAATGCCTTTGAATTTTTATAGACATATCTGCATTCATAAAGGTATCTATTTCATTGTAGAACTGTGAAGCTAAACTAAAAAGAAAAAACTAAAATTTGCTATTATGAGTTTCTCAAATTTTTCTTTCTTATGTGAACTCTGTTTTGTTCTTTCATCAGAAAAAAATTCATTATTTATCAGAATTGGCTCTAAGTGGAGTGAGCATCTTTGATTTATGGTAGCTTAATTGTAAATGTCTTAAATAACTTAGTTCTGCAAAGAAATATTTGTGGTGGAGTTGGAGTCTGTCAATGTTGCCTATATTGACTTGAAATTCTTATATTCAAGTGATCTTCCTTCCTCAGCTTCCAAAATAGCCGGACTTATAGGTATACCTGGAAAAAAGAATTTTTTGGACAGAAAAGGTTATGAAAAAATCTGTCTAACTTTCTAGTAGATATACCATGTCTCTTGTTTTCCCATGATTGGTCAGATACCTGGCGATAGTCTCAGGCCCCTTAGGGAATCCACTAATTAGTGTATACTCTTAATATTGGAGTAAAAATAAGAGAGATGGAAAAACATGTCTTTTTCCCCATTCCATTGTAAAATCCTGCCTCTTAGAATCTTACCTTAGGTAATATCAAGGAAAAAGGGAAATGCTGCATCTATCAGTTTAAAAATTCAAGTAAAGGGTGAGATGAGTTCATAAATTGTAGACAAGGAGAACACTAAGAATAGAGACAGAAAATGAAGTTAAAGAATTTTTTCTGTCTTCTTATAAATATACGAAGAATATAAAATTGGAACTTGACTTTTTATTGTATTTGTTATCAGGGTTAACTTGTACTCAGTGGAAACATAGTATAAGGTACACGCTAGCCAACTTTTTCTGCAAAAAACCCTAGATAATAAATGTTTTACTTTAGTATCCATATGGACTCTGTTGCAGCTGCTCAACTCTGCTGTTAAAACAAGACAGCAGTCTGAAATAAGGTGAAATTGAATGGATGTAATTGTTGAAATGAAACTTTGTTTGCAAAACAAAACAAAACACAGTGGCCTGATTTAGTCAGAGGGCTTTCGTTTGCTGACTCCTGTTATAATAAATAAAGCATTGGATTTATTTTAGTTATGAACTAATATATTCTTTAATCTGAATAAATCTACAGTCCAAGACCTTATTTCTTCAAAATATGTGTTAAATTAGCTTTATAACAGTACAGATATGCATATGTATACATTAAGAGAATGCATATGGTATTTACATCATATCCATCAAGCAAATACTGTTACTATTGTAACAGGAAACCCAGAACTTTGAGTGATATAAAAACCTAAAGTTTATCTCTCCCTCACAGGAAGCCCAAAGCCGATGTTCCTGGCAGGTGGCACTCTGAGGCAGTGTATCTAAGCAGGGGGTGTTTCATGGACCCCAGGTTCCCACTGTTTGGCTCCACCATTCCTACATATCAGTGTTGTCTGCTCATCAGTCCTGCAGGGTCACTGATTCTCTCTTCCTGGTGATACTGCCCCCCTTTCACTGGTCACAGAGAATATGTGCATCTGAGAGAAAGACGTACAAACAATTATAAGTGCAAAATACTTTTTTAAAGTGTCTTTGTATGTCTCACAACAATGGTCACTCAATGTACAAAACTATTAAAATAAAGCCCCTGTGGAAACTGGATAAGAGTAAATATATATGTAGGTATACTTATACATACATATGCATACTTAGTTTATTAGGGAAGTAATAAGCAACTTATAAAAACTTGATCAATTGCTTAATGTTACTATAGTAAATCAATAGTAAAGTTGGTGTTCAAGTGTAAGGGCTGGAACCATGGATTCCAAGTCTTGTTTATTCTGTTATAAAATCGTGTGTATAATGAATTGAATTTCCACAAGCAGCTGGTATTCACACCTACAAATGTATAAAAATAGCTGCTTCCTTCTCAAGTCCAAATGCAATTCTCGTTAGGCAAAGAACGTTTCAGTTTGTAGATGAGCCAAAGTAAAAGAATTAAGCATAGTTAAGCAGATTTTCAAACATAGAAAGCAGTTGAAATCTTTCTCGGGGACTCATGATTATAAGGAGATCATTAGGAGAAGATTTAAAACAAAATTGCTGCCTTGTCTTTGATGCTGCAACACCGCATCTTTGATGTCTGTGCTGCCCCTCTACCCTCAGTCACCACAATTAGTTTTAAGCACTATTATACCTTATTACACACTAGACAAAGCTGTTTATTTGATTGTTTACTCAGAGTACAGAACATAGCACCTACTCCTTTCTTAATAAAGTAATTATGTAAGAGATCATCATCAGAGAAGGCTACCAAACAAACAAAAAAACTGCTCTTCAAACAGAATCCATTTGTTCAACATCCATTTACTGAACGTTTCTGTGAAATAAGAATGATGTCAGAACAGCACATGCAATGGCACTGAAAAGAGTAACTAGAACCCTTCCCCTCACGGAGCCTCTAGTAGGAGCAGGAAGGGCCAATAACGAGAGGCAACAATATACTATAACTTCAAACTTAAGGATATGGAGAAAACAGACAGGTTATACCACGCAGAAAGATGATCCACTTACAAAGGATTACACGAGGCTGAACTGAAATGCCACATGCCCTGAGACATAAGGGAAAGAAAAAATAAGCCCTAGTGTAATAGAATACCAGGAAAAGAAGAAAAAGAACAAGTAAAGCAGACTGAACACAGAAAAAAGCCAGCCATCAATGAAAAACAGAAAGGAAACCTCTCAGGCCTCAGTTGGTGACCTGAGGGATGGAGGCTCTGGTAAATAATCACAAGCAAGACCGAGGAAAACCTGCAAGCTCCAGTGTTACCTTGGAATTTTATTCTAACCTGCACTAGAGAAGATATTTCTTTAGACTGAGTTCCCTAAAACTGGTAGACAGAAACACTACCATAGTAAAGACACAATTTTGGATAAAAATGAACATGGCAGTTAAAAACAGGATGCACTACGCATAATATTAATTCCAGCTAATTGAGAATATTATCTTCCTTTTTTCAAACCTAATGATGTCAAGTATGGTTCAATTTAAAACTAAATTTAACATCTCTCCAACATGAACTTTGTCAAAATAAAAATCAGACTTCAATCTTCCATGCAACAGCAAATGATGACAACTAGAATTGGATGATATTACTTTTATATTTTGATAAAATGACATTTAGTAAATATAAAGTTAAAAAAGTGAAACTGATTTTAAGAAAAATATATTAAATATGTTGTGTTTTCTAGGGATTTATTTGCAAACATAAAAGCTTGAGAAATGCTACTTTAGAGTCAACTTTGTTTCAGAGGCTAGGAGTAATTTAAAAACCAATAAAAATTATGAAATTACCTGAACAAAAGATTAGAGAAAGTTCCCTGAACATTACTGACATCCCAGTGGGTCTTGTAATTGTTAACAAGTCCAGAGAGAAACAGACTGAAGAGGCAATTATCCAAAATCTGTTCAAGCCAACATCCAGCCTTTCTCCCAAGGCATAATTATTAAAATAATGAAGGAGATGGCAATCTTTTCTATTTTCTATGACCTTTGTGGAAAGAATAAGAAACCAATAAGTGACCAATGTACATATATAATATATGCCTGATTTATAAATGGGCAATTACCTTGAAAATCTTTACAATCATGGAAAAACAAAATGCTTTCCGAAACTCCAAACCTAATAGCTTCATAAAGGTTTAAGTGATTACAGCTTCATATTTAAATATTTGATTGGGTTGGGAATAAAAAATATATATTTCTATAATATAATTGAAGATCATCAAGAACATTTCATATTGAAACAATCCGATTTGAACACTACTATGAGATCTTGCTTTTGAATAGACATAATTATCACAGTAGAAATTTTAATTTTATGAGATATGAAGCATAGCAAACTTTATATTACTCAAAATAATAATTACTTTGGCCTTCTATTAACTTAATGCACTTTTTTTTTTTTTTGAGACAGAGTCTCGCTTTGTGGTTCAGGCTGGCCTTGAGCTCAGCCTCATATTCACATCACAGCAATCCTCCTGCCTCTGCCTCCTGAGTGCTGGGATTACAGGCGTGAGCCACCACGCTCGGCACTGTGGTATGTGGTACTGGTTGCTGCTGAGCATGAGTCTCCATGCCCAGTATTGTATGTGATTACTGAGGATTGAACCCGGGTCCTTGTGCTTGCAAGACAGGTGCCAGAACCACTGAGCTAAATCCCTGGCACCTGCACTTTTAGTTTTTTTTAAAACGCCACAAGACCGGTTATTTTCCAGAAGCCTGTTTAGCTTTGGTATACATCTTATGAGCTCATTCTTCTTTTTACTCATTTAGCAAACCCTGACTAAGTTCAAACTTTATACTCAAGATGCTGCTTCATGTTAGTGATGAAATGTCAATAAATGCAGTCATTACCCTCAAAGGGTTTACATCTTTTGAGGATATGAGTCCTTAGAGGGCTCAAATCCTCAGAGGCTTTCCAAGATGTTTTGTGACATTCTTTTGTATGACGACTCTCCACTCAGTGCGTTTTCCCATGTTTCTCTCAAATATAGCCATAGATAGACTTCCAGCTGACCTGAAGTTTGCCAAATTATCTGAACCAAGAGCTTAATTATCTTTTGGGCAGTTATTACTGGCTATTCTACCCTGGAAAGATATCTGTTATACAAACCTGTGATGATCTTAGTGTTTTGTAATCCATTCCCACTTATACCATTCCCACTTATTTTTCCATGATTTTATGTCACATATTAGGAGACTAGATATGATTATCAATTATTAATACAGAGATATTAAGGATTTAAAGTTAAAAATCAACTGTGATGGCTGATACATCATCTAGAGCTCTTGAACATAGCAATAAATACAATTTTCTTTACCTCCCTATTTGGATAGTGAAGACATTTAATGTAGACATGAACATTTGAGAGCATGGATTAGACACCAGGATATGCATAATGAATGCAGAACAACCAACTGCTCAAGCAGTAATGGAGATATATTATTTTCATATATTAAACATCTTTCTCTATTTTTATCTTTGTAGATTTGCTTATTCCCTTTCTTGAGACAACTCCATCCCTCTGTGTTTTGGACAATGTCCTTTAGTTTTTTTTTTTTTTTTTTTTCCAACTAGGGCATCAGATTTGCTTAACACTCACGACTGAGTGAGTATGAGAACTAACAGAATGAAGCCATAAAACCAGGAGACAGCTCAATGATATCTTGAAGGGACTGAATGACAATAACAATCTAGAATTTCATATGCAGGGGAATATCTAAAGGATCCATTTGAGAATAAAACACAATTGAATTAAAGCTAAATTAAATAAAGACAATTGAGCAAAATCTGTTTGAGTTGTACAAATGCACTCAAAATTGACTTAATGAAACAACAATAATAACTTTAATTATTTTAAAGGTAATAAAGGAAGATTGTGCTAAATTATGACAGCAATAATATGAAAGGCAGGGGAAGAAAACAGAAATGAAGCA
>PVIR01035448.1:0-16475 GCA_004026965.1 Petromus typicus | reverse complement strand
ATCTATGTCAGGGCCCTTATGCCATGTGCCATGGAGAATACATGTACCGTGGGTCTGTGCAAGAAAGTATTACCTTCTTATAAATCAAACTAAACATAGCTATTCTCATCTGCATTCCAATGTGATGAAGGCCAAAAATGGCTGGGTGGAGAAGCAGTGTCCTCATGACAAAGAGCAAGCATAAACCTATGGCGAGGTAAATAGCTATGGAGCGTTCCTCCTTGTTATCTGGATCATAGGAAGCTATGATTCTTCCCAGTAAGAGAGGCTGCACTGCTTTGGTGACCTCCTGTAGAAGGGAGAAAACAGAGAAATTACATTTCATTTCTGTCTTGTAAAATATCCTCACAATATCAACACAAGAAGTCTCATTTTAGGCAGGTGTGATGATGTACATGCACAGGCAACTTGGTGATACTGTAACTTAAAACAAAAATTAAAAAATAAAATGGGAATAGAGATGTAATTCAGTGTAGAGGCCCTAGCTTCAGTTCGCAGTCACACACACACACACACACACACATGCACACAGTCTCATCTTTAGAAGAATTCAAATGGATTTACAGAGAGTCAGTCATTTATGAAACTCATAACATGAAAAGCTCATGTATGTATCATGAAACTCATAACATGTATCTTCAATATCTAAATAAAATATTTGGTTTCTAGCCCCAGTCTTTAAGGGACAAGTTAATGTCGCAGGTATTTAACTAAGTGAATAGTAGCCAAAAAGTAAAGGGGTGCTTTATGAAATGGGTTATTAATTGCCTACATAGCACAGTGCAGTTCCTAAAATTATTCCCACTTGATTTCAAAACACCTTAGGATAGTTATAGTGAGGTATTATGATTTTCATCTGCAGATGAAGAAACAGGTCAAACAGACTAAGTGACCTGAAGTGATCTCAGATCAGAACTTTCAAAAGTAGTTTGAGGAGCGGAGTTATTTTCAGAATGTTGTAGCTTCTCAAGATAACTGTGTGGCAGCACACATAGTGTTGAAAAGCTAGCTTATTGCAATGCCATTTCCTTCTCAGTCTAAAACAGGTATGAATGTTTTTCCCTTTATTGCGTTTCTTGGTACATTTTAGGTATACAATACGATCACGTTCATCATTGGAAATTTCACCTGGACATGATGTGTCTTCTCATTTTTTCTCATTCTCCTGTCTTTCCTACACCTCCCAACCCCATATGCATAAGCCTTGTTTCTGTTTTTTTGTTTTGTTTTTATCAAATTTTTTCTTTTCTTTTTTTGCTTTTCCCTGATTTCCCCATTTCCTCTTTCCCTTTGAAAATTTTCTTCCTATTTCACAATACCTAGCATACATTTAGGACCTCATTTACATCTTCACCTTCCCCTACTAGAGAAACAATACAGTATTTACATAGCCGCGGAATCGGTATGAATTTCACTGATGGAACCTGCCAGGGAATCTCCCTCCGACCAATTTCCAATAACTGAACTCATGAAAGGCCCTCAACTGACTGCTAAGTCAGACTGCTCATCAAAATATAAGGAACTGAACCTACATACCTCTCCTGAATGTAGGTATAAGAACACATTTGAACATAGAAGTTCTAATCTTCCTTATCTTGCCAAATTGTTTTCAAATGAAGAAGATACATAATCCTCTGTTTTGCTCAGACATATCTAGTGAAAGACAAATACAGGAAGAAACTCTCAAAGGAGATGATGTTATACTAATTATTTTCATTTCAAATGTATATTTCAAGCCATCCTGCCCCCCATATTGCTCTCTCTCTCCCTATCATTTATTTTTTTTTTCCATTCTTCTACAATGTTTTTTTCTAAGCTCCAAGTGCCCAATATCCCTGGCTCTAATTCTCCAGAGATGACCATGTATTCCACATCAACTTCATCCTCACAAGGAATCCTAACCTACATATAGCTGTCATGGATCTGACAGACCCAATGGTCCCATATAGCTGTTCTTTCTGTAGTTTATATTTCACACTTCCATAAATACATAAATCAGTACCTGAAGGCAAGAAAATATTCAAAATTTAAAAGTTTCCAAAGTAATCACAAATATGAACCACTAAAATCCTTTTATCTCACATAGCCAGATTTTAAATGAGTTTGAATTACAGAAGACTGGTAGATGCTGAAAAGAAAATTGCTAACCTCCTACCCAAATGAAACACGTTAATCATTTGCCATATCCACTGAAGAAAACTTGTTTTTTAAAAAGTGCATAATTACTACTTAGCGCATATCATTTTATGCATCCTTTGTACTTATAGGTATTTATCGTTAGAACACGAATGCAAAATTGTTTTTGAGGCTGAAATATTTTGTGTTTTTGCAAATTTTTAATTACCACTGTTTTGACACATTGTTGTTTACATAGCTGCCTTATTTAATTTGAGTGCTATAACATGTCCTCCTATGGGAGGAAAAAATCGGACTATTTGCCCATTGTACAAATATTGGCCTGGCAGCTTTTATAAGGTTCTTTTAAAAAAATTCTTAAACGGGGGCCGGGGAGTTAGCTCAGTGGTTCCAGCGCCTGTCTTGCAAGCGCAAGGACCCGGGTTCGATTCCCCGGTAACCACATAACAATACTGGATGTGGAGACCCACACCCAGCAGCAACCAGTACCACATACCACAGTGCCGGGCGTGGTGACTCACGCCTGTAATCCCAGCACTCGGGAGGCAGAGGCAGGAGGATTGTGATGTGAGTTTGAGGCTGAGCTGAGGGCTAGCCTGAACCACAAAGTGAGACCCTGTCTCAAAAAAAAACCTAAAAAAAAAAAAATTCTTAAACGGGAAAATTTGTTTAAATTTAAAATTATATATAAATTATGTCTGTACTACAAACAGAATTTTTCATAGTGGTTTGTTTTTTGTTTTTTGCTTTTTGTTTTGTTTTTTTTGCAGTACCAGATATCAAACTGAGGGTCTTGCACTTGCCAGATAGGCACAGTGCCACTGACACTACATCTCCAACCCATTTATAGTGCATTTCATCATGAAAATTATTTGAACATTAATGTTTTGTCCCAGACAAATGTTTTTCACAGACAAATATCAATATCACATTTCTTTTATTTTTTCCATTACTAGTGGGTCTGCATTGGACAAAACAGTCTTTTGAACTACACGTTATCCATTTTAGGAATATCATATGTGGCCATAAAGCAGAGAGCAGAGAACACTGATGTCTCCCACATATACACAATAAAGCATCATTTCTTGTTCACTGTAAAACAATCAGAAGGGTATGAAGCATGCTCACTGCCTGTGAATTCAACTGCTTATATTATACTTCACATAAATGCCTTTTTCTCTTTTTCAGAACTCATTTCAGAGAGGAAAAAGATACTTGATAAGGACTATGTCAAAAATATAGAACCACTGGCAAATATCATATTTCATAAAAAGCATTTAAATACTTCAAAGGAGTAGCTTCTGTCTATAGAACATTAAGAAGAGTCTGAGAAAAAAACAAATATTGTAGTAATTAAGCTGTCACACCGGATTTCTGGGGTTAGAAGAGGACAGGCTTGTCAAAGAATTTTTGTGTTAAGTAATTTCAACTAAACTCCCTGTCATTTAATCTCCATCATATGTTTCCATTACCTGTCATCTCTATCACAATACTCATTTCCTGAGTTGTTATGTAGTTGCAATTTACAAAAAAACAATCAAAATTTAAATTAATCTAAATTTAAAAACTATTTCAGGTTAGTTGTTATCATGCTTCATCAACAGAGAACTTACTTGTCCTTTGAGTGACAGTGACTAGCCCAAAAGACCCTCGTAATATTACTTTGAAGAAACATATGTTCATAGAATAAAAAATAATTTATTTTTTGCTAGAAAAATTCCAATAGCAGGGTCATCTGTTTACAGCTAATGTACACAAATTACATCATCACCTCACACTGTTAACATTCAAGGACAAAATTAGCACTTTTACAGTGCTCCTTGCCCTTCTACAGTTTTCTCTAATTTGTTTAATGTACTGTGTTCTCTAATATTTACTATGGAAACATTTACAGATATAACCAGATTTTTTTTTATATATACAGGAAACAAAACAGTAGTGTCTGATACCTAGTTTAAACTATGAAGTATAGTCCTTTACAAAATTCACCCAGGAGAAATACATTCCTATACTCTTGGTACACGAAAGCTGAATGTGCTCTATCATTCAGATTATTTTATTTTTAGAAACAAGAAAAAGAATTCCCCAATTTGTCACTATATGAAACAGTACAAGCAAACTGAGGATTGTATGGAAGAAGATGGAATATAAAATTATTTAATAAAATATTTTACTATACCTTATCAGGCACAATTAACGTTGCACTTAGATAACAGAACCCTGATGCAAACATTTAAGCCAGTGTTACAGTGAAATGAATGCTGAATGCAAGGTTGTGAAACTCAAATTCTTATCCAAGCACATGAACTATACTCTCTACATCACCTAAATTACTTCCATTCCCTGGATAGTTTTCCCTGAGAGGCAAAACAAGCCTATCCTGAAAGTCTTTATTACATGATCTGCATCTGTGGAGTGCTACAGCAGAAGCCAAGGATTCTTTGGGTAACTGTCCTGGCCACACTCTCCCATGATGACAGATGTGCTCTCAGAGGGTACGAATCTGAACAGTGTAAGTTCGAATTACCCCCTTCGGAGGGCAGATGCCAGCTCAGAAAACAACTCAAGTGACTGCATTCCTGATGGGAATACCCTTGGGTCTCACCTTAGATCAGTTTCCTGGGGAACATGTAGAAGCTTGAAAATACCTGTGAGGACACAGAACTGCTATTTCACAGGCACATTTTCCAGACCAGAGCTCAAAGTCATTGTGGGTGAATATAAATCCTTCAGCCACTTCTCATCTACCTGAATGCATAGGTCATGGGCTGACTTCTGGAGATGAGGAAGTCTGCTTTTGCTGAATGTTCAGACCGTTAAGGAAAGTATAATGCAAAATAGGAAATTTGTCTCAGGCTTACAGTTACATCAAATAAATTAATTGCAAAAGAGCCTTTACATTAAAAATTTCCATTTCAAGACAAAAGCATAATTGTTTCAAATACAAGCAGAATGAATATTTAAAGAATTTCTATAGTTACTTCATTTTTGGTTTGTATGTGGTCACTTACTAATATCTTGAACATTTCTCTTTGTTTTAAAAGCATTGTATGTCTTTGTCTCAAGAATATGGAACAATATTGAAAATTTATGTGATTAATTATAGATTTCAAAAAACCTATAGTTACATCATTAACAACAGAAATCTGATAAAGCTTCAATATCTATCTAACCCATGTTCTTAATAAATGACAATATAAGATATTTTATGAACTCATGGAAGAATTTTTTCCTCTAAACAATCATTAGGACCATGGTTAATAAAATCCTACAAGCATTACTTTTATTTGTACCAGGAGCTCAGGGCCTTGTGCTTGGCAGGCAGGCACTGTGCCACTGAGCCACATTTCCAGCCCTAGAGTATTACTTTAAAAATCAAAAGAACACTGGAACGATACTTTTTTCTGGCACTTACAGCTAGTGCGATTCAATAAGAAAATTGATTGAAGGGCAGGATAGAGCTTAACAGCACTGTGCCTGCCTGGCAAACCTAAGGTTCTGAGTTCAATCCCCGATCTCACAAACACAAAAAAATCGAGACATGAAACTGGAAAGAAGAAGCAAAAAAATTACTTTCAGCAAACAGTATGAGTATCTATATAACAATTCAAGTAAATCAAGAGTTTAAAAGTAGAAATTTAAAAAATAATTAAGAAAACATGTCCCTAGGTAAAAAGCATAATCATATTTAAATAAGTAATCTTGCACTTTGTACAAAATATTAGTGTCTAAACAGAAAAACAAAATTTCCTAAAGAAAAAACCCTAATAGTGCAAATATATTCTCCTTCCATTTATTCTATAAAATTACTGTAGTTTTAATCAAAAACCCACATGGAGTTTGAGAATTGAACATTTAATGCTGTAAGAGCAGGTACTGTCTTTATTGCTGCAACAATTCTCAGACCACACACAATACCTCACCCTCAGTATCTACTCAATAAAAGCTTGGTTCAGTGAATAAATATAAGTATTCTAAATTTCATATAGAAAAAATGAAAGACTAATGAGAAACATTTAAGGAATAAGAATAATGTATGAGAGTGTTTATATTTCTGGATATTAAGTCAGAAACCCATAATGATATATGGCATGACAAAGAAATACACTAATTTATCTGGAAAGTCCAGGAACAGGTCCAAGTAATATATGTATGTATGTATATGTGTGTGTGTGTGTGTGTGTGTGTGTGTGTGTGTATATATATATATATATATATATATATATATATATGTATATGTATATATATATGTATATATACATATATATGTGTGTGTATATATATAATAAAATTTGACATGGTAATTCAGTGAAGAAAGATGATACAATAAATGATGGAAACAATGAAGACTCATTGTTTTAAAAATTAGGTTTCTATTTCTTCCATATATCAAAATGAATTCCAAATTGATTTGATATTTAAATGTAAAAGAAGAAATAATAAAAACACATATCTGTGCCTGCATACTTGACCTTTATGAGGACAAAGCAGAGAAAAAAGAAAGATGCACAAGGCCAGGGATTCAGCTCAGTGGTTCTGGTGCTTGCTTTGTAAACTCAAGGGCCTGGATTTAAATCTCTCAGTAACACATACAACAATGCTGGGTGTGGTGACTCATGCCCACCAGCAATCAGTACCACATACCACAATACCAGGCTTGGTGGCTCAAGCCTGTAATCCCAGCTCTCAGGAGGTAGAGGCAGGAGGATTGCTGAGTTCAAGGCAGAGTTCAGGACCAGCCTGAACAATAATGCAAGACCATGTGTCAAAAAAACTTTAAAAAAGAAAGATGAACAAATTAGCAAGTTTTTTGACAAACTTCTAATCATTAAAAGGTATATAAAAATTCACTACGAATACAATTACAAGACAAGTGACAGATTCGGAAAAATATTCTCTCCTATACTAATAAGAAAAAGACATACAAACCAGATATGCTAGTGTATGTTTGTAATTCCAGCATTTTGGGAGGCTGAGGCAGGAAGATCACAAGTTCAAGCCCAATCTAGCAATTTAGAAAAACTCTGTCTCAAAAAAAATTTAAAAAAACTTTTTAAAAGATAGGGATTTAGCTCAGTGAATAAACCTTGGGTTCAATTCCCATAACTACAAAAAAAAGCAAAAGATGTATAGACATGTATGCCAAAATGAAAAGTAGACAGCATAAAAGGCAACTCAGACACATGAAAAATGTAAATGCACTATTAACATATAAAACCAAGGAACTAGGAACCAAAAATAACGTTAATAAAAATAAAATTCTTAGCAACTTGAAATTTTAAAAAACTGATATAACTATTGTTAATGAGGGCTGAATCTTGATACTGAAGTACTAGGAAAGTAAATTAGTACATTTTCTCTAGAAGATAATTTATTTGCATTTGTATACTGTAGGTACAATTTAGAAACCTACTAAGATTTAGCTGTTAATTAAAGAGATACTGAAAGACTTTATGATAGTGAAAAGGTGGAGATAATATCCTGCAATAAGCAGTTGATTAAATAAACTATAATATAGCCATATGTATCTTTAATTAGGTAAAAATAAATCTAATGATATAGAAAAATATTCACAATACATTAAGAGAAAAAGCAGCTTCATAGCAAATATGCAAAGAAGTGATCATATTCCCTTTCATTACATATACATTCTGTGGAGAAAATGAAAGCATAAACATCAAATACATCAGTATTTATTTTTATAATTAGAAAAACATAGTCAAAAATATAAATATCTAGGCATAAAATTTCATATAACTTATAACAACTAAGTGGTAGGAAATATGCAAAAATAGACATAAGTATTCATACCCTCACAACTTTTCAAGATTTATTTACTGACATATATTGAAGCAGAAGCTGAAGAATCTTCTTATAAGGAGCGTAAAAATGAATGTCAAATTCTGTTTTATCTTGATACACTGAAGTCTGATGGTTACTGGCTTCATACTAATTACTGAAGAATTTCCCATATTCACCCTAGTAAGTGAAAACCTATTTGTGTTTCATCCAATCAGGTTTTATTTTAAAATACGTCCTTTACTTTGTCATAATAATTTGTAGTATTTTATTTTGGGGGGTATTTTTGAGATAGGGTCTCGCTTTGTAGTTCAGGCTGTTCCTGAACTCAGCCTGAAATTTAGCAATCCTCCTGCCCCTGCCTCCCGAGTGCTGGGATTACAGGCGTGAACCATCACACCCAGCACTGTGGTATGTTGTTACTGGGGATCAACCAGGGACCTTGTGCTTGCAATGCACGTGCCAGAGCCACTGAGCTAAATTCCTGGCTCATAATTTGTAGTTTTTAACCAACATATATGTGTATTACATCAAGAGTGAAGTTTCAAAGTCCACTTTTGAGTCATGTTTTTAGATTTTTATAAGCAATTCAAAATGCCTCATTTCTGATAGTTTTCTTTAATATTTACCAATTTCATTTATGATGACTGATAATTATATTTTACTAGAAATCTAAACTAAGTTCTTCCCATTTCAAAACTGGTTTTGCCAAGAGGGCAGCAATAAGAGGTGTCGTCCAGAAAATACAAAAGAAATAGGTGTTAACATATTAACTTTAATTTGTAAAGTAATGCCTAGGTTCTAGCTATCATTTTTATATATTTGCATAATATTTACCTGTGCCCTATGAAAATCAAACTGTTGTTTCAGTGATTGCTTATAGTATATATGAAAAACAAGTAGGTAATACATATTTGTGCATTTAGGTAGAAGATCTATTTAAAATATAAAGTTTCTGCTAACTTATAGGAAGCATTTGCTATGTACAAGGATCTATTTGTGTTTATTTCATTTAATTCCTACAATAAATTTGTGAAATATTTGTTCCCATTTATTTTTGCTTTACACCAAAGAAACAGACAAAGTCTAAATAACCTGCTCTGAGTCAGCGCTAGTAACTAGAAAAACTGAATTTGAATTCGACAGCTTGACTCTAAAGCTCTCACTCTCTTTATTCCTAACTCTAACTTGATATGAAAATGTTACCACCCAACCTCATTTGCTTAACAATTCACACATCATGGGAAGTTCACTATTAACCTAGCAAATCAAATTGTAACTTAATTTCACTGTACTTTAACATAAATGCTATTTCTCTATATCAATATCATAAATACATAATTTGAATACTTCTGCCATAGTCTTGCTTTGTACATTGAAGATTAAGCCAGGATCTTGTATACATTGAGAAAGTATGTTGGCAGTGAGGTGCACCTCTGGGCCCACAGATCCATAATTTAAAGGATAGAAGGATCACTGGACTGCCGCTTATTAACCATGTAGTTAAAGAAACTGAGGTCCAAAAGTTTGGTGATTTCCCCAAGATCATAAATGAGTTTGTAGCATCAAAGCATAAATATAACCTAAAAGAATTACATAAAAAACGTGCTGGACATTTAGGGGAAAATAAGCACCTGAGTGTATCATATATATTTTGCATTCTTCACCACATCATATTGGCCAGAAACTACAGGGTACATCCGTAACCAGATGCTAGATATTATTCTCACGAGACAGACCCATATCTTATCTTCTCATCCAGTCTAAAGTTTAAGAACATGACAACAAGTAATGCCTAAATCAATTTTGTTTCAGAATTTGACATGTAAGAACAGAGGTGCTTCTGGCTTACATATTATATTCAATTGAACAAAGTGTTCGATTTCTAAGTGAGTCAAAATTCACCTCCAAATGCCTGTGTAATGCAAAATGGCCTCGGAGAACCTTTCTGCTCTAACGCTACCTGTGAAAACCTGCTCAGTTTGTGAGGGATGTTTCCACAAGAAAAGGCAGCATGCCTGCCCCAGCTGCAGTTTCAGAAGAGAACCAGGAAGCCCTCTAAGCTTTAACTTTGCCTTCTCCAGGTAGAAGTATGGAAGGGGCAACTGGGAGGAAGAAGCAGGAAGTTGCAAGTTAAGGCTGGAAGTCTCAGATAAAGTCTCGGGCACATTTGGTCTCAGTTAGATTCCTGCCATTTTTCTCAGGGACTCCTGATTATTCTTACTATACTTTTCATAGTCATTATTCCTTCTAATAGGCTTCTTCTCTTTGTATGATGCTTTAAGGCCTTGCTACTAAGAGAAAAGGATGTGGTTCTTGTGCAAGTATCTCCAGCTGGGGGCTCTTAGAAACAGAATTCTGATCCCATCGCAAAACTGAAGTCGCATGTCATCTTAACAAGATGCCTATGTGAACAGAGTGCTTATAAAAGTTCGAGAATTGCCATTCTTCTGTCATTAGAATTAATATTAGTTTTGCAATGCTTTAAATCTTCCTAGTATTTTCTTTTCTTTTTTAAAAAATTTAAATCTTTATTGGTACATTATGAACACATATCATCGCATTCAACATTGAGAATTTTAACAGATTATGACATGACTTTATTCTCATTTTTCCCCTTTCCCCCTGCCCTGCCACTCCCACCCCCTATATACATAATCTTTGCTTATTTTTTTATTACTGTCATGTTCTTTTCCCCCTACACCATCTTTTCTTTTAAATATTTTCTATTTCACAATGTCAACTATACATACTACAACTTATTTACAACTTCATTTTCATGTTTTAAGAACTCACTAAAAGTTCCTTCTGTATGTCCTTCTCCCCATTCCATTTTAGAAGTCAGGTCATTTAGTGACCATGCTGGTACCTGTCACTACGATTTTCAGCACTGCTCGTACAGTTACAATGACCTGGGGAGTACTTCAAAAATTATATTGTCCCAGATCCCATTCCAGACCAACGAAATCACATTCTCTAGGTTGGAGCTTCTGGTTACACTAAAGATAAGTAAAACATCCTTTATGTTTCAAAGAAGAAAAGTGGACACTTTGAACTTTCAAATGTTCTTGTCACAGGACCTGGGGGAAGATGGAGAATGTGGTGGGTAATGTGCGTCAGCAATGGGATGGGCTCGGGGTGCTAGTATGAAGCAGAACTAGTCAGAACATGGAGAGATGTAGGAAGTTCAGAGGGCAAGTTACTGCTGGGGTTAGAGAAGCAGCCAGCTGGAGAAAGAGAGTCAGCAGTGACTTTCTTGGACTTAATAATGAAAAGTAGTCTGCCCCACGCTGCACTGATATGTACCTCAGTGTGATGCTGGAAATGTGCCACGGGCTGTCTAAGAACCCAAGATGTTTCTGACTGAATGCTTATGAATGTCCTGGTGTATTAAATATACTGTGACAATCATATTCTCTTGGTGTGTTTATAGACTCCTTCTGCTTAGCTTCCTTCAGACTCTCCTGAATTGACTCTCATACTCAGGTTCTCAATAGCCAGTCTGTCTTCTCTGTTGGGACTATTACATGGTAAAGACAATGTTGTATCTGGCTGCTGAATTAGATGAAGAAAAATGAAGTGTATAGTTAATAGTGATAATCCGTAGCTAATACGATTTAAAATTACATCAGAATTGCAAAGAAAGCTCTTCCGTAATGGCATTTCCTTTTTCTTAACCTTTCAAAGTTAACATCAAGTTTTATAGTACTTTCTTATATCAGTTGTGAAAAAGAAATATATGTAAACTCCAATGATCATGTGTGGAAGGACTAAGAATGTATAGAAATTCTAAAAGTACGGCGCCCTATCTCATGAGTAGTATTAAAACAATTTCAAGAATCTTTGTTCATTCATCTCAGCTCCTTCAATGGAAAGAAGGAATGGCCAGAAAAAGACTGTAAAGAATAAAGAATACGACACTATACATTTTATTGAAAAGGGTAGCAGTCTTTTAATGGCTGAACTTTCTCTTCATCCTTTCTTCCTGTAAGGGAAAAAAGAATAAAATGAACAGAAGTTGGAAAGAGAAAGGAGGAGGAGGGAATAAGGAAAAGAAATATAATAGGTGTAAAATTAGAGGAAGAAAAGTTAAAATACAGTGACTATAGTTAATATTTCCTGTTATTTTCCAAAATAGCTAGAAGACAAAATTTTGAATGTTTTTGACAGAAATTGTACATGTTCAATGTGATAAATATATTAATTAACTTGATTTATTCATGACAACTATATTCATATATTGAAATGTAATGTACCTCATAAGTATATACCATTATGATGTGTCAACTTAAAAATTGTTAAGTAAAATTCTGCTGATTTAAAAATAATTTAATAATTTAATTCATTTTATTTATACTACTAGTCTCTCTTGGTTCCTCCAAAAGAAAGTTTTGGGCTGTGATCTTCCTCTTCTTAGTAAAAGAGTCCATTGTTTGTGAGTAACTACTTTGCATACACAGTGTTTTAACTAGTTATTCTCTCATTGTTTTGTTATGAAATTTTGTTTTTCATAATAAAAAGAAAATCTGTCTTAAAAATTAAATTCTGACTTTTAAAATACAATTTTAATTGTAAGATCAGATGCCCTAAAAACTACTCATCCAAATGGTCAGGCTATGTTATTCTGTGATACTTAGTTTTCAACATTTTCATTCCTTAAAACTATGTAGCCTCAGTGAGACACTGTCTACATGAGAGGAAGTAACATGCACAGCTCTGGCCCATGTGTGCTACTCCCAACATAGATGTTCCATATCTACTTCAGTTGCCTTTTTCTATTAGAGGCCTTTATTCACCAACATTCTCCTGGTGGTCACTAGCAATTGTTCTGGGGTGAAGACTTTGCCCTTCACACGTCCTGCTGGTTCCACAGAGGTAGAGCAGGACTCAAGTTAGCTTAGAAGCAACTCTCCCATCCCTGTCTGTGGATAATTAATACACCATGAACGGCTTTCAGATCTCTTCTGCTAGGATATTTTCAATAAGTTTAAGAGCAACTTAGGCCCTTGTAAGTTCTGCTCCCCTATTCTGATCTTTGTTTTGTCAATAGGCATAATCCTTAGCACTATTAGATCATGACTGAAGAAAAATGTTTCTCAAGCTGAGTGTTTTCATGAGAAAAAGAGCCTCAAAGATATCTTAGAGAGCAATTAATTCCTGAGCTGCCTTATTCACATTTACTTACAAATTATTTTTCACTCCTGAATTTTTGCAGGTTTTATTAAGAACAGACATTTCACATACATGTACGTGCATGCATACACACACACACACACACACACAACACACACACACACACACACACACACTCACACAATCCCCTGGAAGAATATTTTTGGCTTTCGAAAACAATCGATATATATACAGATCCACAGAACCTGAAGACAAGAAATTGAAAAGATATAAAGAATATAGAGAAATGAAGCTATTAGTACTCTCATATACTAGTATGATAATGTAATGTTTAGAAACGTAACAGGAAATAATTTTTAAATAAACAATTATTTTGCTAGACTCATTTAAAACTTAATTAGTATTTTAATTCCAAAGGATTTTTGCTTATCACTCCTACAACTGCAGGTGGTTTCTCAGTGTTTAAAGTTGATTTAGTCCTTATAGTTTTACTACTCTTCACTTGGTACTCTAGTTCTTCTACAGTCACTAGAATCACAATAATTATTTTCATCCATAATGCATTTACAAGGGAGATTCTTACCCCTAAATATAGCAGGATTCCATAGAACATAAATCTCCAGAAAAAACATCGCCGAAGGGCATTAATAAGTTTTGGATTTTTCTTTGAAGCCAGCTCTCTATCCCATTCTCTGCAAAAGAATAAAAAATAGGATCAGTAAGTTCATGTGCAAATGTCTGAGTCATCCTATTTTTTCTCAACACAGTTCTGTTTCAAACATGTATATCAAAGTGATTAACCCAAATGAACAAAGACAAAACCCTGTGGGAACACTGTAACACCAACTGCTCACAAAGATACTGGGCAGACTTTGATGCTCTACTATGTATCACTCTGCAAGGATTTAGTTTCATGAAAAGACACACTGTACATGTTAAAGAAAATGACTGGGCTTCTTAAGAGTAATGGAAAGAGTGGGCAAGTGAAGTACAACAATAACACATGCACTTGCTGTGCTTCGAACAGGTGGAAAAAATAACCGTGTAATATATTTACTCATTTCCATCATGCATTTAAAACTGTTACAGATTTTACAAGAGTTAACTTGTGAAACACAAACAAGATAAATGTTCAGATATATTTTTGTCAGAAAAATGTATTAGAATTTGTTTTTAAAAGGAGAGGCATAAAGTAAATATCATCAAGCTTCATTTTCAACTCCTGAAATTATTTGAGTAAAAGCCTTTGAAAAATGGAAAAGAAAATATTATGTATTTTAAAATAAGAATGGACATTAAATACCTGTAAACTGGCTGAGATATAATACTGTTTTTGTATTATAGGAATAACATCTGCTTGTACTGAAGTTATTGCTACTTATCCCTGTTAATAAATGTTTTTTCTCTCTTCAGAAGGGAATAAAGTATCTCTAAATGTCACCATCTTAATTTTCAATTTATACAGTGTTGAAAAATTTCAAGAAGTGCAGCAAAGAGCTAAAAATTTAGACAAAAGCTTTGCATTTTATCAATGACTATTCTCATCACTATCAAACTACTATAACTAAACCTGGTTCTACATCACTCTAAAAGAATATATGACTAAGATCTGAAGACAAGTTTGGTCATCTTAGTGCATGGGTTGGGTTACCAACTACAGCCTATCTATAAACCCTAGTCACTCTTTCTCATCTATCTACCTTCTCACACTCTTTCCCACTTCTTATTTACAAACATGGATCTTGCCTCTAATCCATAATATCTGGCCATCTAAAGTAGGATAAGAAGCTACATATGGAGGATTGTTTTCTCCATCAAAAGAGGTCTTATGGGAAAACCAGGAGAGATGGGGTAGTACATAAACCAAAGAAATGGTTTCAAGATAAAGAAGAGGACTACAGTAAAGGAATTTAGAAAAGTGTCACTTTGCTGCATTTCACAAGAAAGAGATCTCTTTTTGACTCTGATCACTATGGTTTAAGAAATATGGTAGATATAGAAATTATCCTTTGGTGAGTTGAGATGTCATAGTAGAAGAGCAGAGAATAGGAAAACTGAAAAAAGTTAGCTATGAGGAGGAGCAGGAGGGTGAATGGAGTAGTGACCAAAAAGAATGTAATGCTGGGAAAAATTTTAATGGTGCATCTTAAACAGTTCATAGACTGAGAAGAGGATTTAAGAGCAAGAGTAGGTGGTATAGTTTGTCACCATCACAACAGGATCAAAGCAGAAAGGAAGAAGTTCTACATTTATAAAGTTCATATCATAGAATAAATGTGGGTTTGCATATTATAGTGATGTAACAGTTTCATTCCACAAAACTGACCAAGCGGGGCCAACCACTGAGGGTGCTGGTCACAAGACAGTTATGAAATGAAGGTCAGGATCACTTCCAAAGAATGCAAAGGTACAAAATACTACATGTGGTATGTCATTCTTCCAGAGATTTCAATAAATTACAAATTCAAATTTTATAAGAAAAAATATGAATAATGGGGTGACAAAATATAATAAAGAAAAACAAATAATGAATACCAATTTTATAGGCTTATTTTGACACAGTTGTAGAATTGAAACAAAACTGGAGTATTTTAAAAACTGAATCACAATGGAGGACACAATAAAAACTGAGCAAAAAGCAATAGGCCAAAAACCCTGCAAATATAAGTTTATACTCCCTATTTGGCCATAAATCAAAATACATCTAGGACACTTATTTTTTCACTATTCTGATTAATCTTTATCTTAGCAATATAAAATTATTTACTATATTATTTAACTTGCTGATATCTACAATTTAACATATTTTGTCCCTCCACAACATTATAGGTTTTTATATCATCCTAGTCATTTCAAATTAATCATTCACTTATTTATCAATAAATATTTATTTTGTATTATATGTCAGACCCAATTATAGATACCTGGGGTTACATCAGAAACAAAACATATCAATCTAAATAAAAACCCCAAATATCCTTTGTCTTTCAGCCACTGAACAAGAGGTCAGTAACAGAAAATAGCTCTTGATTTTGGAAACGTGAATCTGCCCCTTCTATCTGGTTATTTCTTTTAATAAAATCAAGGAAAATCAGACTTACTATTTTGCTTTGCCTTGAAAATGTCAAAGATGGTAATCTAATTAAAATAAAGTACAAGTCTATATAACTTTCTAAGTTTCAGTCAATAAAATTTAGTAACTAAGTTTTTCTTCTTTCAGTTCTTAAATTCTCAATCCCTCTTCCTTTCATCTGATTGTCTGCTGGCTCAGGGGATGCCTAGTTAATTTATGGACTGTGATTGGTCTAGGGAGTGAGAATGTGACTCTGACTTGTTACCACCTGGCCACACCTAGGCCCCAAGGATAAATGACTCTGTTCTGTGTGGTATGTAAAAGCCTGAGGCCC